>VVHJ01061781.1:0-11085 GCA_015107715.1 Tylochromis polylepis | reverse complement strand
GTGTGGATGTGTATTGTGCTTTTGGTCCTTAGGGATTAAAGTAAAACGCTATACAGACCATTTACCATTTCTTTCTATAAGGCTTCTCCATAGTGTTAGGATAAAATAATTATATGCTTGTGTAACTTCAAGCTAAAAACCATAATATCACTTTATAAAGCAGATAGAACCTGATTAAAACACACCCAGTAGGAAGAGGAGGGGGAGTAGGCAGGGCGTGCACGTACGTGCACAAGGTGTCAGTTTTGGACTCAGAGATTGCGCGTACATGTACGTGCATGTACGCGCACGCGCACATGCACGCGTGCCCCCCACCCCCCAAAAGGTATCATTCCTATACTACTGCAGTACATTCACAGCTGCAGAATACAGTGTGTGAGTGTGTGTGTGTGTGTGTGAGTGGGGGGTTCATTTATGCTGAAGATTGTTATATTTATGTATCTCATATCTGCTTTTAAAGGTTGTGTATTTTTACTTACGGTATACACATAAAGGTTTGCAATCTCTTGCTTTAGGAAATTGGAGCATGTTCACAATCCAGGTCGAAAGTCAAAAGCTTTTTTTAAAAAACATATTAATGACCTTGGCTATGAAATTACCCTTAACTGCAGATTTAAGCACTTTTTTGCACTTTGCACTTTGTACTCTGTATATTCACTGTAATCTGTTTAGCCTGTCTAATTTTAGCCTAAATACCTTCACTCCAGCCCAAATAGATACCTCACGGTTATTCTAAAACAATGCAATTTTAAAGAGGACTGTTTTTCATTTTTTTGAGCATGATTGAGCTCTATACCCTGATTTCTTTCTTTAAACCATAGATCAGGTTTGGGGCTGCACATCGAGTCAAAATTGGATAAACACATCGCAATTCTCAATGAGAAAGAGCAAACACATTGACTGTAAAGAAAAGAGAAATAAAGCAGTGACATGACTAAAGGAAACTGAAGTTGTGTGGTTAGCTGGGGGTTAACACAGCCTATATTCCTAAAGTACCAGTGAAGACTCTTAAGGGTCAATTACTTTCATATAAAGTATTTACCCACCTGAAGACCATTTTACACAATTGGCTCGGCTCTTATCCATGCTGGCATATCTTAGAAGTATATTTTGTGTCTGCAGTATTCATGTAGTCTACACAAGAATGCGTCAAGAGAGGAATAATTATGAAGTATTGAAAGATGAGTGAAGGCAAGGCAAGGCAAGGCAAGTTTATTTATATAGCACAATTCAACAGCAAGGTGATTCAAAGTGCTTTACAGAGACATTAAAAAACAAAAACAAATAAAAAGCATGATTTAAGATGGAAAAAAGAAAGGAACAGTGGATAAAATCAGTAGTTAAAATGTAAGTTTTGAAATTTAAGCTTAAAAGTAAAACTGTGCGGATTTGGTGCTTTATTCAAATGCAGCTGAGAACAGGTGAGTCTTCAACCTGGATTTAAACAAACTGAGTGTTTCAGCTGTAAGTGATTCCTGCCAGTGATAACAACCTCCTGACCTCTGGAAGGTGTTTTAGACCCTTTCTGGTCCATATCTACCGATGATAACTCCCATTCAGCTGACTGATAACATCTGAAATTCAGTTTCACTGGATGGCCTTAGAGAATGTAAGCAGACTTTTAATTGTATTTTGTCAGTTTAACAGCCTTCCTACTGAGAAAGACATCGAGCTGGCATACGACAGCAAAGTAAAAAAAAGCCAAAGACAAACCATTAAGATACAATTAAAAAAAAAAAAGAACATTATTATTCCACTAAATACCATAAAGGTTATTGGGTTTATGCTATTTAATGTGGAAAAAAAAAGTACATTTCTTATTTTTTAGTTAAAATAAGATTTCTCTTTCCTACAGGACAAAGTTTGGATAATTAGTCGTAAGGCCTTTTCTGTAATTGTTTTTATTTGATCTGTTCTTAAGGTTTAAGCTGAAAGACGTGTGCTGACTGGTTTGTTTGATTTTCTGCAACATTTCTTTACAATGTAGGAAAACTAATATAATATTGAAATCGCACTTTTTTTCTCAGACATCTCAGGGATTAAATTCTTTAGACTGACAGAAAGGAGGAGACTTAATGGCTGCAACAAAAACCAAACCAAACCAAAAATCAAAGGAAAGTAAATGGGCAAGAAAATAGGACAGGAAAGCTCCACGAGAAGCCCGAGGAACAATAGGAGGACAAACCAATGAGGGTGGGGCGGACAGTCACAAAGAGGGAAAGCTAAATGAATAACTGAAGTGATTCATTAGCAAAAGAAAGGATGTGCTATAGTGAGGGGAGATAACGACGCTGATAAGGAGATGGGAAAAGGTGACCA
Organism: Tylochromis polylepis; assembly: GCA_015107715.1. Taxonomy (NCBI): domain Eukaryota; kingdom Metazoa; phylum Chordata; class Actinopteri; order Cichliformes; family Cichlidae; genus Tylochromis; species Tylochromis polylepis. Next base: position 8,766 of record VVHJ01061781.1, on the reverse strand, counting down.
TGAGAAACATGAGAAAGAGTATCAGTTAAAGCGTAACAAGAACCAAAACTCAACAAATACTTGACAAGAACAAAGACACATTTGATTGAGTTATAGCAGCTGAAGCTTGGTCCCCCTACATATGACCGAAACGAGCAGCTATCAAAGTAAACCGATACCAAAAGACCTAAAAACTCCAAATAATCTCAGAACTGACAGAAACAATTTAACTTTCATTTACATCCCAATTTAAGATGTCTATAAATGACAACATTTGTGGAATCATAAAAGATCATCCTGGCACGCAGCTGGAGATATAACAATATTTGAAAGGATGGTCCAACATGAAGGATGAAACTGAGTTAGAACTGGGTTTAAACAAGCCTTAAATCTGTATTATCAAAATAATTTCACTGCACTTCACACACTTCTTTTTTTATTTTCTGTATAATTAGTGCAGTTAATGTTTAAGCATTATGTAATCCACCTGACCATGTAACATTTTGCCAGCTGTTTATTTATCACTCGGAAATGTAATGCAGCAATAACCTGCTGATGCTCTGGTGCATCTTTTATCCCTTTATGAATGATAATGCTGCAGATATAATTTAACAAATCTTTTAGGTTTATGTGAATTTTCCAGAAACTCAAAACTGCCCCCCCCCCTCCCTCCACGTATCGCATCATGCTCTGCTATTTGCTGCAGCAAGCTTTTGTTTAAATGCATATATTAGTATAATTACAAATGAATTCATTGCAGAATTCATTTGTAAACTCTCTCCTGCACATAATACACTGAATCCATGCAGTGAAACTAAATTTTTAGTTAATTAATACACATATATAAAAAAAATAACACCCCAAACAATAATCACGTGTATGTATATAATCTTAACAGGTTCCAAATATCCTAATCTGTGCTCGGTATCAGGATCGAATTCATTCATAAATGATACTTAAATAATAGCTCTGACTGCATCCCAGCACTGTGTGTGCAGCTTTTTCCGCAGTGCTGCATTCAGCCCTTCAAAACAAAAACACCCTCAATGCGGGTCTCTCTTTGGGTTTATCGGTCGCCCTGAATGATTTGATTCTTTCCACCAACTGTATCAGTTACCTGCTGAATCGATTTCTTTAACTTTGTTTTTAACCGATACCGATTATAGAAACACACATATGACAACGTTAATTAACGACGATTAAATGAAGAATTAATATTGCGGAGATTTTAAAAAAAGAAAAGCTGAAGCCGCTATAGGGAAGATAAATCGACTGCTTTCGTTCATAAAAGAGTCGCTAAGCCCGCGACTCATTCAAAAGAATCACATCGTCGCGAACATCACGTGAATGGAAATTTCCAGAAGCGGCTTTAAAGCCCGCCGCGGTCTCCTCCCGCCTCCATTTGAGTGACGACGGTGGAAGAGTCAACTTCGAGGAAGAGACTTCGGTTGCTTTTTCTGAGCTATTTGGCTACGAACCAGCAGATTCGAGCATTTTGAGCTCCTTTCTCGTCTTTTGGTATACTTTTGGGGGGCAACAGTTTGCCACAGCGTTTGCACTTCATATCGACGTTAACAGGAGGAAGATCTTCGCGCTACAGTCGAACTGGTAAGCTAAACAACGCCGGTTGGCATTACTTTATTTCCATGCTAGACTTGCACGAAGCGGTTTCCGATAATAAAGCTTGCTACTAATGCGAATTTAATAATATAACTACATTATTAATTGTGAATGTTGTTCAAAGAACCTTTAAAAGTTGTATTTTAACAACTCCTAGAGAAACATTAGCTCAGGCTTACGTCATCCTGGAACTCTCCAGTTCAGGCCGGTTTAACTGGCGAGGTTACACAACACTGCTTTGACGGGCTTTGCTCACTAGGGGAGCACTGCGTGGTAATACTGTCTTTTAATAGACTTGACTAGACCGCTGAGACGTTTTTAAAATATAAAGTGACTTAAAACATTGCTTTTATAAGCTGTTCCAGAGACTGTCCAGAGAGCAGTTTTTAAGCGCAAGCTCGCCTTGAAATGTGATATTTCCAGTCTGCAGTTGTGCTTTGCTCATTATGGGCATCAATGAGAAAATGGTGGTAATGCCACGTTAAAAAGACTTCGTTCCGGTAAAGTATTTAAAATTACAGAGACACCCTGACCACTTAAAGGCGTTCTCTTTATTTAATGCATTTTCTTTTCTCTTTCCAGCTCGTGGCAGAAGACTAAACAATGGCCAAGGGAACAGGCTCTCGTTCCGAAATGGCCCGTGCTCGCCAGAGCGATGGCCTCAATGTGATCTTTGACCAGAAAAGCCCTGCCTCATCCCAATCCTGCTCCAGGTCCCGCTCTGTGTCCAGGAGCAGCTATGACAGCAGCTGCTCCTCAGGCTCTTACAGGGGGCGTGATGGACGCAGGCGATATTACAGGTCATCATCTTCTTCATCGTCCTCATCTTCTTCCAGAAGCAGGTCCTCCTCTCGTTCCAGGTCACGCTCCTACCCTCGCTGCCACAGACGCTCCTCTCGCTGTCGTTGTGACGACCACAGCAGACGCAGCAGAGGTCGTTCTCGCCGTTCCCCACCCCGCCGCTACAGGGCCCACTCATTCAGCCAATCGCCGGCCAGATACTCTAATCGCAGACGGTACAGATCTCCCTCCAGGTCCCGCTCCAGGTCATCTGTCCGCTGGAGCAGGTCTAGGCGCCGCGTGAGCCAGTACCGATGCAGATTTCCCCGATCCCCATCCAGGAGCCGATCTTCATCCAGGAGTCGGTCCCGATCTGTTGGGTGTTCTGACAGCCTCAGTCTGCGTGGTAAGCTTTCTAGTTGATGTCAGTAGAAATTGGCAACAAACAGAAATGATACTCTGATTAAATGTCCTCAATTGGTTTGTGTCGAACAGATAAAAGGAAACTCCTTGAAGCTGCAAAGGCCAATGCCATGAAGATCCTGGGGGTGGAGAAATTGGAACTTCCTCAGAGTGTGAAATCAATCCTGTCAGAACCTGAGCATGAACCAGAGAAAAGGGTGAGACACGGCTTCGAAAAGACTGCAGCACAGGTGAGTGTCTCAGGAAACATTACCTGTATGTGGAACCTGCCATTCACTGAAGAAGAGTCTTTTAATACTCGACTTGATTTCTTTTTTTCCATATAAAGATGAAGGATAGGAAGAAGCTTAGAGCATTGCTGTGCACAGGAAATATTTCTAACTTCTAATCATACGAGTAGATGTTAACGCATTGAGTGCTGAACCATTTTAAAAAACAGAGGTTACAGCTGTGATTATCTTGTGGTCTGTTGTTGAATTTCCTGTCTTGTTTAACCGTTTGGACCTTGAGGGGAACACATGCTCTCTATTTATTCCTGTCTTCATAGATAACATGACAGTGGTCTCCTTCACTCATCGGCACCTGGGATTAAAGGGCTGTCATGTGACTTGGGTGATGACAAAATGTACTCCTTGTAATCTTCACAATGTGCATTTTCTCCACTAGAGGCCAAATAAATGCAAATGTAGATGTTACACCTCACATTATAGGACACTTGCTAATTCCACATATAGATGCAGCCAACTCAGATATGTTATTACTAACTCACCTTCATGTAGAAAGGAAGTACAAGTTTGCTATTACAAATGTATTTATGCTTGCAGTTGAAATGGGTCGTTTATTTAGCAGAACCCTCCACTCGCTGATGGAGCGCAGGCGTGTGGACTGCATTATAGAGCTAAAAACAGATGAAGAACTCCTCTCCATATACCAAAGATAAGTTGGTACACATGGCGTGTGCTAAGGGGCTGGGAAACCTGAGTGACCACCATTCTGCAACTTTAGACAGAAGACCATTTTTAAATTTCTGTTCATTTCTAGATTCTGTTTAAAGGTCTCACCTTGAAGCTTGCATTAAGTGTTTGGGGGTTTGCATGAGAGCTGCAGTTTGTTGAAGATATACCTGCCTATGCAGTAGAAAAGCTTAACTGTGTTAGAAGCAGTTCATCTAATATCACCTTCACAAACTGTCAAAGCTCACTCTGCCTCCAGTTTGGTGCTTGTAAGTAACTCCTGGTTGTCCTTGTTTTTGAACAGGGCACCGAGGAGGAGCCTGCCGGCGTCTCCAGCCCGAGGACGTCCCAGAAAGGAAAAATCGCTTTCAGCATTAATGTAAGTGACCTGAACTAAAGTGAGTTTTCCATGCTTCACACTGCTCTGAATCACTCCGTTATTAAATTTATTTGTTTTTTTCAGAACTCTGTTGCAAAGCCAACAGCGGCGGCTCCTCCTACAGCAAAGGTAACGCCCCGAGTGGACAGCGTGGAGAGCAAGAAGCCCTACGGCCAGTGGATCCCAGTCAGATCAGGCCAATCCTCGAGTGCACGCAAACACACCTAAACCCACACTCATGGGGCAGAGCACATGGGCACTGTACATGCTGTAATATACTGTACATATGAGATGTTCACACGTCGGTGTTTTCTTTCAGATGTTAAAGATTTATGTGGGAAGAAGTGAAGAATCGTTCAGGTGGGATTATTTTTTTCCCTTGTGTTTTTTGTGATGTTCGTAGAGTCAATAAAGTATTTCACATAAAATAAATGTTTCTGCCTGTCCTTTCAAACTTGAAGGTGCGTCAGTGTCAGTGAGGCTCCTTGTTTTTCCACTTTTAAAAATAAGGGTTGGTTTGCAATATCAGAGGATGAATTTGGAGTAGTTGGAAATCAGCTGTCCTTCCAGAATAATCCTGTGGATGAAAATAACCTGCGGTGTCTGAAATGACCACATGGTGTCAGCATTTTCACTGCCTGTGGGGTTGGTTATATAAAGGCCTGCTTCCAGAAGGTTCCTGATCTCGATTCTCACATCTGACTTTGTTCAGGTGAAGCAGTGTTAACACTTGGATCCAAAAGTGCATCTCTAAAAACGTAAACATTAAAATAAAGCCAATGAGAATGGTTATTGGTAAATGAGTCTTTACCTGTTGTAGTGTAACATGAAATTATACTTTTACATGTTGTTTTAGTCCAGGTTAACACATCCAGTTATTATACTGTATGTCTACTTGACTGGGCCTGAAGTATAGTCTTTATCCCTCATTTCTCTAGATTTTACTTCAAAGGAGTGAGACACTTTTGTAGTGTGGTGTTTTTTTTTTTTTTTTAAAAATACGCTGCCTAAAAGGATGAGGGTATTGTTATCATCCTGCCAGGTGGGCACCATGGACAGCCAACCTTGTGAATGCAGAAACTCAAGCATTAGGTCTTGAGCAATACTCCGGGCTTTCTGAAGGTGTTTGGTGCTACATTTTTAAAAGTAGTGTTGGAGAATGTCAAGAGTTCAGGATGTGCCACATATTGTATTTCCAAGTATGTTTGCACGTTTCAGTAAATCACATGTATTTAACATTTTCCAGGCAAAATAAAGAAATGAGGGGTGGCTCAGGACTTTTGCACAGTACTGTCTATTATTTAAACTTAATCAGATGATCATCAACCATAAATACATGAACCTTGTATACAAAGTTGACAGCTTCTTGGTAAACTTTAAAAATAGCAGTGATATACTGGTAAATCTGAGCTGATATTCAAAGGTGAAATCGCAGCTTTGAGCACCCTACTGCCAGACTGAACGTCTCCAGCTATAAGCTGACTTGTAATTGTGATTAATGACTAATGGGAGATACTGCACACAAACACATAACAAAGCAAAGGAGCAGCAGGGAGAAAGTGCTGATTACTTAGTACTGACACACAAAGCAAGCTTTGAGCTCGTGTTAATGGGAGAAGACAGGTTTATCCTGACATTCCTGCATGACTCATGGATCCCCCCACCTTTATGAGTAGACACTGGCATCAGTTGTGCCTTAGCTTTAAATCAGTATTGCTTTCTAGGGAACACCAACTGTCGGCTGGCTGCGAATAAATCAGAAGTGTCAGACAACTGAATTTATGCAATGTTTCTACTGCCAGCGTCCTTGGGCAAATCAGATAAGACTTGATAAACCTGAACACTAACAGCTCTAGATCAGAGTCGGATATCAAAAGGAAAATCTGAAGACTTCCCCTGCTTCTCATCAGCAAAACATAAACATGCATTGTCTTTAAGGAGATCTCATAAATTTACTCTGAGGGTCTGACTCATCCAAATACAATAAAATTCAAATAAGGACACATTTCATTTTCATTTAACCTTTCTGACTCTGTCCTGTCGCTGCTTGTCCAGCAGAGGGCGCAGTGGCCCTACATTCAGGCATGGGAACCTGTTTGCATGTCTGCTCTACAGTCACAAGGCTTTGTGTTCATATATCTGCTCTGGGCAAGTTGGTGGCGAGATTCAGATGATAAAATGGATAAATTGAATTACTCAACTGTTGCTCCGCGTCCCGTTCTCTTTGTGCACCTCCACTGAAACCCTGTTGGCTGACGTTCTGTGCTAAACATACCCCCAAGGAGATTGAATGGTGAGTCAACGGTTCATTCTCACGCTCAAAATCTCTCTCGTCATGAGACCACATGCAGAAGAAGCCACAGGAACAACAACAACAAAAAAAAGCCAGCGTGCAAGATAATGAGATAATTGGAAGTGGTTTATTAAAAAATAAGAGTTCGGAGACAGACGTTTTATACTGTACAAGGAAAACAAGGACTATTACATATGTCAGCTCAAAAATCTGGCAACACGCGGCATTTTCGCAAAAAAAGCAAAGCAAAGCTCTGAGGTGACCTGACGCTCTACACCGCCGTGCCCCTCTCCAGGTTTTGCTTGATCTCTGCAGTGTATTTGCCGTAGAAACGCTCCGCCTTCTTGTTGAACTTGGCGTTCCTCTCGTTGATGTAGTCTATGTCGGCGTCGTCGTTGTAGGCCCTGCGTCGGCTGTACTTGGACCGCTTCTCGATCCTGACACAAAGCAAAAATAAAAGCAGCTTAGAGACATTTTCATAAACCGGCGTGGCCTCCCAACTGTGGCAGATCCAATAACAATAACTGGCTGCAGGCAATAATTTGGAGGCACGCATTTTTAAATTTGGCAAACCGAGTGGTGATGGAAAACCTAGCGAACATACTTGGAGGAAAATACTGTCAATGTGTGAGCTCCTACTCCTCATCCACCGTGTCTTCAAAGCATTGTTGTGCGTCATACCCTGGCAACCGAATCCTTGTCTAATGCCCTGCAGTTGCATCTCCAACACAGTCCTTTGACTGTCTTAAATATAGAAGAGCTCGGGGGAAGACCGGGGTAACAAAAAGGTCAAAGATTTCTGGTGGAAAGAGAAAACCTTCAGCCCAGTGACATTAAAAGTGAGCGAGGCAGAAGGTACTGTTAGACCTCTTTGTCTCGCAACCTTAAAGTAGCTTCCAGGGTGGGTTATGATAAAGTTTTGCAAAAGCATCACACCATATGTCTGACATTTAGCCATGAACACAGGCTGTTCAGGTTTGACGGTGCCCCGACTATGACCCGGTTTCACCTTTATGTGACCGAGTCGGTCACTTACAGACCTGCCAACGCTCCTTTAATCTGCGAGATCCCTGAACTTTATTCAACACGGTTCTGTCTAAAAGTTCTGAACTGAAGGCGACTGCAAGGCTCTTCAGGTCTGCTGGAGAATTTCAAGGGAGGAAACTCGACAGTCAAAAAAACAACAACAACAACAAAAAAAACCAAAACAAAATCGTTATACTAAAAACAATGTTATATTTGAAATACATTTGAGCATCTAAAAATGAAGTGTTCAAATACTTATGGCCTAAATGTGTAAGGATTTCTTTTATGGTTTCATGGTTAAAAATCCAGATGTCTAGAACTCATGGATGTCAGCAAATTCTGCATTTCTTTCTGCGAGATGTTATGTTTATTATATCAAAAACCACCGGTCCCTTATAAGGCAAGCAATGGCTCGGTCACAGTAACGACAGGATGGCAGCCTCGGTGCTATTGAGAAACACTGGTGCTTTTGTGGTCACCGCACTGATGTTTTTCACATTCTGAGACCGACTACAAGCAGCTGCAGCGAGAAACAGGTCGCCCAGAGGCCGAAGACGTTGCATGCTCGTCGGTGGGAGGCAACTCATCTACAAACAATCGTAATTCGACTTGGACTGACTAAGCAAAGGTTTGCATAGTCATTTCACCAGCATGTGTAACTTGTTTGGGATGCATCTTAATTCAAGTGATTGCAACTACATCACGATTTCTTGAGGCATTTTTGAATTTGTGTTTCAAATCTATGAGGTCCTGGAAGTTTGATGTGACTTTCTGTTAGGGCTGGGTATCGTCACCGATTTCTATAATCGATTCGATTCCGATTCACAAGGTCCCGATTCGAATTGACTCAGACAGTCAGAAATATTATAATAATTATTATATAATTATTAATTATTATAATTCTGATCATTTATCAGTACTGACACTTGTGAGACTTCATCAGAGGTGTAAACATCACTTTGTGTCAAAGTAACTGAGGATAAAACAGAAAAACATGAAGCAGATTCTCCTGGCCTGGCTTTTTATAGCAGATAACCGCCTTAAAAATATTCTGCAGTCGATCAAAAACTGACGAAAACCACGAATCAGCATATGAACATTACCTGATGCTGCTGAAGTGAAGCAGAGCAAAGTCACAGAGGTTTGATTAGAGACACAGCTAAGGGTTTGTAATTTGACATCATTTGTAAAAGTTTAAATTTCTTCGGTATTGAACAGCAGAAATGAGGCTTTGTTGTTGTAGGTCATTTTTGGGAAAAACAAAAAAACAAAACAAAACCCAGCTGCTGACAGCACTGTACACAGCGGTAGAC
>VVHJ01061779.1:0-10059 GCA_015107715.1 Tylochromis polylepis | reverse complement strand
AGGAGTTGGCGGATGCTTTAGTCCAGTTCTGGGAGGAGATCCCTCAGGAGACCATCTGCCACCTCATCAGGAGCATGCCCAGGTGTTGTAGGGAGGTCATACAGGCACGTGGAGGCCACACACACTACTGAGCCTCATTTTGACTTGTTTTAAGGACATTACATCAAAGTTGGATCAGCCTGTAGTGTGTTTTTCCACTTTAATTTTGAGTGTGACTCCAAATCCAGACCTCCATGGTTTGCTAAATTTGATTTCCATTGATAATTTTTGTGTGATTTTTGTTGTCAGCACATTCAACTATGTGAAGAACAAAGTATTTAAGAAGAATATTTCATTCATTCAGATCTGGGATGTCTTATTTTTGTGTTCCCTTTCTTTTTTTGAGCAGTGTATATCAATACATTGATCCTTTTTCTTAACTGCTTATCAGCTTAGGGGTTGACTGGGGTTTGCCTGTGGTGCAAGGTAGCCTTGTGCTTAAGACACATACCCTGGGCCTATGTGTTCATCTTTGTCTCAAGTTTCATTGCTCCATCTTTGCTAACAGAGTAGGATAATGATAGTAGATTATTTTTATTTTTAAGTGTTTTGTCTTTTCATATTTTTAATATGAAAGAAACTGAATAAACTTTTATTACTTGAAATTCATAAATGTTGAATTTCTCAACATGTTAAAATGAAGCTGTTTTAGGAACAAGGTTCTTTCAGGAACACTGCTAACATTTTTTTATATCAACTCCTCTTCAATATATTATTCACACACTGGCACCAAATACTGATTTCTCTTTTTAAACTTCACTCAATTGAGTTACTTTGTCATGGTGGTACTTACCAAATGAACATGGGAAAGTAAACCTGCAAATAGTGTGGATGCTACAGTAGAAAAAAAGCACAAGTAAGAATATCTTGTGTCATAAGTTACTCCATGATTCCAACTCCTAGTTTTGTGTGTGAATGGGAATGGGGAGGTCTTTATCAATAAGAAAACCTGTAAAATGTATGAAAATACAATTAAAATGTAAAAATCTATGCACTCCTTCATATATTTTTCAAAGAATTTCAGCGGACCAGATTGGAGTCTTTGTTGGGCTGATTCTGGCCCCCAGGCTTTATGTTTGACATCCTTGTTCAACACGAACTTGATAATAGTACTGTAAATTACTGGATACTGAGCTTGCATACAGCAAGTATGTAGTACTGACTAAAAAACTCTGAAGGTTCAAAGATATTTTTTCTCTTCTGTGTGAAAAAATTGAGGGTGAGCGAGTAGAAGACTTATCTTGAGGCTGGATCAGTACTATTGCTAAACCTCCTAAATCACCTGCAGTTAGGGGAGCAAAACAGAACAGATTGATGCAGGGCTGCGATTTTCTTATTTCATTTTTAATACCTCTATTGGATCCATGCAGGATTTTGTTGCTGTAATCCCTTGGCTTGATATCCCTGTGTTCAATATGTTAATATCTCCCACCAAATGCATGATTTGTCAGACAGACTTGGCAGATGGGCTTGTAACCATTTCAGAAAAAGACAGATGTATCAACACGTCTTTTCGAAATCTCTGTGTGGTTTTCAACAGTCTAATCATCATCCATACAACAATAAATGCATGCATTAGCATGTCGAAATAGGGCACAGGGTGCATTGTTAGCAGGACCAGAGAGTTACCCCAGAACATTCTTCCAGGCTTCTGAAACATGGTGCACAGCGCAAGATGAACATCACATTGTCACTACTCAGAAGAGCAAACATAAAAGAGGCTTTTGTATGTCTGAATTGCCAGAATCATTTCTCAACACATTATTTTTTCCAGTGAGATAATGATCTATTTCTCAGTTCCACAGTGTCCTACTTAGCCTAGTTATCTAAGTTGGAGAGAAAAAAAAATAATCACTTGATGTGGAGGATGCTTCTTAGCCATGCTAATGCCTCTCTGTCCTTGATTGTTATCCTTATTATTTAATGGCTTAAGGCCAGTTTTCTTAAAGAAGACGATTTTATTGCATTTCTATATGTGAGACTTTAAATGGGGTATTTGTTGAATAAAGTGCCATGATGCTGGTGAAAAATCCACCCAAGTATCAAACTCATGTTTGGCAAACATTGATTTCAAAGAGAAACAAAGACTCTTCTCTACATTCTCATTCAGGCCTCAGCATTTCAATATTGAATAACCCGTGAGCTATTATGATGCTTTGCAATGAAACACATGATTTATTACTGCACCTTCTGTTGTACCATCAGAGCCCCACAAGACATGAGAGCTGTTAGAGAAACTCTTCTCAGGAAAGTAAAGTCAGTAAGGAGGCTGCTTTTGTCTCGTTATTTTTCCCTATTAATCAGCTGCCTCACAGTTATTAGGCTGATTAATTTACAGGCTATTTTCTACCAGCAGCTGGTCGTATTATGACATTTTAACAATTTGATACTCATTGACTGAGTCGTTTGTACTCCACCACACTACAAGATTCACAAGATGTTTATGCACACCGTCTACATCAGTTTGGAATATGACAGTAGATATGCACAATATTTCACACATGCGTAAATGCAAGAAGAATTTCTCACAAAGCCAGATGTTGTTTACCGTATCTGCTAAAGTCGTAATGTAGCACATGCCTGCTGGCAAACAAAGATGGCCTCCATAACTGACTTGAAAATTGAAAACAATATTCAACCAGCTGAACATCAAAGCTGAGTGCCTTGTGTCCTTTTATCCCAAGCTTCATGCTGATTGATGAGGAGGTTTTGTTTGTGGTACAGGAGTACAGACATTATAGTTTTGGCTTAGACTGAAAGGGCTATCTACATACATGCATCTATAAAGGGGAATTCATTTTAACGCATTTCCATTAGAAGAAAACATTTAGGAATTGTTCTTGTGTGTGCTGAGGCTTCGGTGTCTCAGGATGTGCTACCATGTGCACTCTTCTTTTTCATGTTCTAAGAATAAAGTGAAAGCATCGAGTGTTGCACTCTGATGATGAGCAGCTCTCAAAAATCAGACTTTCATGTGCACAGGCTCACAGGTTTTTGATGTACGTCTGGGATTAGGCTCTGAGGATATTAGGCTAGCCTTTAGAGAAAGACTGATAAGGCCAGACAGAGAGGAAAACAAAGGTTTGTGATTGTTTGTTCTAGAGAGAGATGCATGTGTTTATCAGTGCTTTATAGATAGGATTGCTTTTAAGGGGTGTAGCCACGTACAGGTTTTTAAGGTGTTTATGTTATTGAAAGAAATACAATCATGCTTTAAAACTGATTGGCATCCTCACTACCTTTCTTTTTATGGCTTGATATTGCCAATCTCTATGTCTAAACATCGGTGTTGGGTGTTGTGACTTTTAAAAGTAACCTGGAACATGGTAAGACTACTGTCAGTAAAAAAAAAAAAAAATTCTACTACATTACAACTTGCTCATGTGTTAGCAGGTTGATGTTGGTAGTTCACTGATTTCCCTTGTAGAGTCACCTTTAGGCTAACTCAAAAGATAGCTGTTGCTATTTAGCAGATGTAGCACCACTTTCATTATCACCCTATTTCACCACCAGCATTGTGGAGCTGTGCTTGGTTTGCAGGCTCTTCTTTAAATTTGCAGTAGAATTCTTCACAGCTGATGCACTTACAACCAGAACTATATCTGAATTTCACTTTGATGTTGTTTTTGTCCCTTTCACCCACAAATTCAAACACGAATGTTTCCAAGCCACTGAGGCTGTCCTCAGCTATCTCACTAGCTGAGCAGATGTTCACTGCCTTGCAACAGACTGTCGACCTGTTCAAGGTGTCCCCCACCTCTCAGCCTGTGACAGCTGGGAAATGCTTCAGCCCAACCCTGACCCTGAATTGGATAAGCAGAAGAAAATGGATGGATGGGTGTTCACTGAGACTAACATGCAGCTACCTGCCAGGGAGTTGGGGAGAAAAAGACACCAGTGTGTTTGGGGGCATTTAAATTTTTTTTTTTTTTATGGGAACAAAAATCTGGTAGATGTTTAACTGTAGCAGATTTCTATTTTTATTTTTGAAAAGGTAACTAAAAATATGGATGACTTCAACTGGTGAACATGTTACATTTATTGTACAAAATTAAAATTCAAAATGACAAATTACTTTGTATCATGCTATAGTATTACGCAAAAGTCTTGAGTCACCCCTCATTTTTTAATATTTTGCAAAACTGAAACATGTGGAAACACACATGGAAATACAGTCAGTATATAACGCAAAAACAGAGCCCAGTTCTAATGTGCTTGAAAGTCAGTATTTCTTATGATCAATTTTATTCTTCCTGTATGCTCTTTGGCCAGCTTTCTTTTAGTTTCTTCAGGAATAGTTTGCCAGGCTTCTTTAAGGACATTCAAAGTTCTTCTTTGGTTGTTAGTTGCCTTTTGTTCTGTTCTCTGTCTGATCCCACACTGCTTCAGTAATGTTGAGGTATGCGCTATGGGGAGGCCAATCCATGTCTGATAGTGGTCTACTGTGTGATTTTCTATCCAGGTTTGCTTTTACTGCATTGGCAGTGTGTTTGGGATTACTGTCATGCTGAAAGATGAAGCTGTTGCATTCATAGGTCAGGTGTCAGGTCTTTGCTGGATTTCTTCCTATTTCTGAAGGACAAGAGTTTCAGACACTGTTCATCTGCTGTGTTTTTGAAGTGCTTCACTTCATCTTTTGTCCTCCACTTGTCCAGTTTCCTCAGATTTTTTAAGGACACACCGCATAATAGTGGTTTAGAAAAATAAAATAAAAATAATTATGTTATTATTACTGGGGTGGCTGTAGCTCTACTGGAAGGTTGGTGGTTCGATCCCTGGCTCCCCCTAGTCTGCATGCCAAATATCCTTGGGCAAGATATTAACCCGAAGTTGCTCTCTGATGCATCCATCGGAGTATGAATGTGTGTGAATGTTAGTTAGTAAGCACTTAAAATCATAGAAGAAAGTGCTTGTGTGAATGGGTGTGAATAGGTGAATGTGGCATGTTGTATTAAGCACTTTGAGTACTCCAGGAGAGTAGAAAAGCACTATATAAGAATCAGTCCATTTACCATTTAAATTAAAATATTGCACACCATGCCAAGACATGCCACGTTTTTAGCTACTAACTTTGGGAAATTACCATTGTGGTGCAAAAAATACTAAAGTATGTCTGGCAAACTGTGTTTTTGTTGGCATTTTTAATATAATCAGCTAAAGAAATATTTAATTACATGTTTACAAGGCCGCTGGTAAAAAAGTGTCAACAGATACAATTTTAAACTGGCTTTTTGCTAAGTTCTCAAAAACTTTGAACGACCTTTAGAAAGTCTGGAGAACTATTGGTCAAACCCACTTAAAATAATTATAAGAAAAGTCTGGCTCTGGACTGTGTGTGTGTGTGTGTATGTATATATATATATATATATATATATATATATATATATATATATTAAAAGAGAGAAGAGACTCAAGCCCTGCCATCCCTTATATACTTAGTGAGGAAAATACAAATTGCATCAGGTCATTCTTGCCCATTGAAATAGCTGACAAACCAGTTTAGCATCTAGTATCAAATCAGTATTTCCTGTAGTGATTTAATTGTGCAAAATGTGTGCTTTGAACAGTTTGGTTATTTCCACATCCCTTCCGACAGGACTTCTGTCATAACAACAAAAAATGACTGTGCACACTGATGGAATAACTACTTAAGTCTGTGGTACTGTTCCAGTTAAACCATTATTTTTTATTCATATTAAAATACTGTATTCCTAATCATAATATTTGCACTACAGCCATCATTTTAAAAGGGATACATAACTTTTTCATTCTAAGCCATATGTAGAGGATAAAATCTTGACCTAGGGGCCAAATCAGACTTCCAATGAAAATATAGGATCTTATTTAATTATGAAGCTCCACAATGAAATAATTGAATGAAAATGCCAATGAGAAGTCAGCAAGCTTTGACCAATCAAGCCTAAAAGCATTACTACTAGTAGTGATTTGGCTTTTTTTCTGTAGGTCAAGCATTTTCCATTTTTTTTAATTCTATCAGACGTTTTGAGCACCCGGGTAGGAGAAAACACATCACAAAACTTTTGAAATCAATCTTTAATGGCTTTTCTTGTCATTTTACATTCTTTAAGCTACACACAGCACCAATTTCAGGTTACTGCAGGGTTCAACAGGAAAGCTTTTACATTGTCCGGCCTCTGCTTATGACTCATCCATCTTTCTCAGAGAATGAGAGAATAAAACATGATTCAAAGTTTGAATTTTTATCTCACTTGTTCTGGCATTTGTATGAGCAACACGCGAAGGACTGGGATGGCAGGCTCTCTGACTAGAGGACATCCATATGCTACTGTCATGTTCTTTTCTAATTAGGATTAATAGCCGCCGTGATACTGGCTTACTCTATCTTTAAACATGTGGTTCCACGATCTCACTTAAATTTCAGATGTTTCTCTCTACCCTGCAAGAAAGACAAAAGCAAGAGTGGAGATTGAAGAGCAGGGAAGATATCGAGACATCCTTCTTTCAAGCCCAGCCAACATTTTGTGGTTTTTCAAACCTGCCAGTGTTTGATGTCTCTTCAAGGATTTCTGACACCAATAGAAAAGGTTTACTGGACAAAACTTTTTTCTACATTTCTTCTAAAATCTGAAGATTTTGGACTTTGATATGGGCTGATGACACTGTGTTCAGTGTTTGTAGAAAACTTTGTTCATACATTAACTTTCTGGCGCCTCAATAATTAATGAGATGGCAGCACCGAGCTGCATTCACTGAAGGACAAATTGGAAGGCACAGGTTGAACAAGTGAATACAAACAGAGAAAAACAGACGCGGTGAAGAAAAAACCAAAGGCTTTAATTGCTGATTATTTCTCCATTAATCTCGATTGTGAGGACCCTCAGATTCCATTAGCTTTAACCTTGAATCTAAAACAAAACACTAAGAACATTAAGCTTGTGTGGGTGAGATATGTTCTCACAACAATTTGCAACAAGGTCTTTGTGTCCTTAGGTCTGCCTCATGCAACTGAAGCTGGAGTATTTTACTGCATGAAATTAATTAAAGTGAACTCTCAAGGCTTTGAGTGTTTGAAGTCTGAAGTGGACTTTACATAAAAGATAACACTATGATACCCTTTGCTGTTTTCACTTGTGTGTCATTTCTTTCTGTGTGAAAGTGAAGTCTTTACTTAAATAGCTGAACATATCTTAATTAACTTTGGGGGCACTTGAATGTTCACTTTAAAACAGCATTTTTTTCCCCAGAATGAAATTAGCTTTTATCTTATATCTTTTTTAGGTTGTTTTATTTAGTCATCCAAAAAACATTTGGCAACATTATGTGTATTAATTGTGTTTCAATTCACCTAATGAGTTTAACCAGTGTGCATCTGTGTTGGTCTCCACTGACAGATGGGAAAAGATCTCTTTAGCAGTTAAATGCTCTACTCTGTTCACAAACTTCTGGCTAATTTTGTGTATATATTGTATACACTTCATTAACTACACGTTGCTAGTACCATGTTGAACACCCCCTTTTCTT
The DNA here is from genome assembly GCA_015107715.1 of Tylochromis polylepis. Classification (NCBI taxonomy): domain Eukaryota; kingdom Metazoa; phylum Chordata; class Actinopteri; order Cichliformes; family Cichlidae; genus Tylochromis; species Tylochromis polylepis. The sequence goes on along the minus strand of VVHJ01061779.1, from coordinate 2,517 downwards.
TCAGGACTGCCCCAATTCTTCATAGTGTAGATTCAACTAGGTGTTCATCAGAGATTTTGGTCCATATTGACGTGATAGCATCACCCATCTGTCTGAAGGCCACCAGATGGCAATGGCTGGGGTTGCAAAAACACTTTTGGTCCCATAGAAGTCTAAGGGGAAAATGACTTTCTGTCTTGACATCTGTAAACATTTTTGGGATCATTTTAAACAAAGACCTTTGCCAATCTTCGTTATGCCGATAAAGAAATCTATGTTGTATAAAAACACACGTTCATTGGCTAACGAGATGTCAACTAAATCAATCAGTCAACGAGTGATTGGTTTTACAGTCAGACCTAGTGGAGCATGGTGGTTACGTCCATCTTTTACACTGTTTACAGGAATTGCTGCAGATTTGTCAGTTGCACATGATGCAAATCACATGGTCCACCACATCCTAAAAGTGCTCTACTAGACTGAGATCTGGTGATTGTGAAGGCCACTTGAGTACAATGACATCACTGTCATGTTCAAAAAACCAAACCAGAAGATGGATAACCTACAGTCATAGGTATGGACATGGTCAGCAGCAATGCTCAGGCAGGCTGTGACGATCGTCATTTGATACTTAGGAGTCCGAGGTGTGCCACTAAAACATCCCATGAACTGTTAGACCACCAGCAGCCTGAAGCATACAAGGTAGGATGTCTTCCATGTCATTTACCCTAAAATATGACCCTAACATCTAAATGTCACAACAGAAATGGAGACTCATCAGAACAATGTTTTTTTTCCAATGTTCCAATCTCTCTTCTCCAATTCTGTTGAATGAATGTATGAATTGTAGGAATGGCACCTTTTTGCACTGCAGCCCTTCTGCATCAAGGTGTGATATGTTGTGCATTCAGAGATGCTCTTTTGCATAATTTAGTTCTGTTGAGTAGTTATTTGTGTGACAGTTACCTTCGATTCAGCGCAAAGCAGTCTGCCACTCTCCTCTGACCTCTGGCATCAATGAGGCACCCAGAGAACTGCCACTCACTGGATATTTTCTCTTTTTTGTACACCCTAGAGATAGTTACATGCCAGTCCACCTGGGATCAAGAACAGTGCCACATTCAAAGTCACTTAAATCTCCTTTCTTCTCCATTCTGATGCTCAGTTTGAACTTCAGGAGGTCATCTTGATGGCCAAATGCTGCCATGTGACTGGCTGATCAGATATGTGCGTTAACGAGCAGCAGAACTTGTGTACCTAATGAAATGTCATTGGTTTAATAGACTTTATATTGTTGAAACAAAGCAAAGTTGAAAGCAGCAAGTGTGTGACGTACATAGCTTCAAATCATTGTAGAATTGAGGTGGATTTGAACTCTAATAATTATTCAGTCCATCGCTAACACAAAGTTATTCATACCGCAGCTTAAACAATGGGACATTCAGCTGACTGGAGGATTAAACACTGTCAGCTCACTCTGTGGACAGTGTAAAGAGTGAAGACACACACTGCTTAATAACAGTTTAGATGAGTACAACTGCCTGAGGCTGTGGGGAGTCTGATGTTTGCTTGTTTGAATGGAAATTGATGATCATTATGCAGTGGGATTCAACAGATGACAAAAACAAATTCGATGGGCTCTGATTAATTGTTATAAATACCCATGCAGGCAACGACAGTCTAAGTTAGTTAATCTTGAAGCACGGAGGGACAGAGAGTTGGCAGTAAAATTATGCACACCGGTGGTTTCACTTTGGAGGGAATGTTTTCTTTACATTTCCATTTTTATTGCTGTCCATTCTGGGTCATTTCATGTGCAAAGCAACGTCAAGCCTAAACTAATTTCTTGGCTGTTTCACATTCTAAACATTTCCATTAGCAGCCAAACTCATCCACGTAATGAAATATTGTGCAAATAAAAATCAATTTCCCAAGTATTTTATTTAATTTCCTCTTCTGAATTTCCAGCAACGTTGCTGAAATATAAACCGTTCACTATACTCTATGACGTCCAGATATTTTTGTTAATTTCTCAAATTGTTTCTACCGCTAAGAATTAGGGAAATGGAAAATCCTGAAAGAAACATCTAAAACATCTTCACTCTCCGTAGTAATAAAAACAAAAGCAAGATGGGATCCCAAAAGTCATTACAAAACTTATTAAGATGCAACATTTATTCTGTCCTCTTTACTTGCAAGATATATCACTTGCAGAAAGCCAAAGGCCGAAATGTAAATTGATGAGTAACTATAAATATTCAAGTAGTAAAACTGCCTATTTCTTTAAATTAGCAATGGGTGGCATGGCCTCGGTGAGTCACTTACTCTAAAAGGCATAGGGATAAGTCTTTTTACTCTCAGTTCAAACGCTGAAAGACTGTGTCCTTCCCTCTGGCCGAGGTGAAGTGAGAAAATGGGAACAGAGGGAGAGGAAGGGATGGGACGGATCACTTAGGGAAGGTCCGTCATCCTGGTGTCAGATTGCACATTAAATGTCCCGGAGGTTATTCACGTTTGATCAGTGTATCCATTATACGC
>VVHJ01061778.1:0-11158 GCA_015107715.1 Tylochromis polylepis | reverse complement strand
TGAAACGCCTTTGGAGACGGCTTATGGTTGAGAAATGAACATTCAATGCACGAGCAACAGATCTGGTTGACATTCCTGCTGTCAGCATGCCAATTGCACGCTCCCTCAATGCTTGTGGCATCTGTGGCATTTTGCTGTGAGACAAAACTGCACATTCCAGGGTGGCCTTTTATTGTGGGCAGTATAAGGTACACCTGTGCACTACTCATGATGTCAGATCAGCATCTTGATGTGGCACACCTGTGAGGTGGGATGGATGATCTCAGCAAAGCAGAAGTGCTCACTATCACACATTTAGACTGATTTGTGAACAATGTTTGAGAGAAATGGTAATATTGTGTATCTGGAATGAATTTTAGATCTTTAAGTCCATCTCATGGAAAATCAGAGCAGAAACAAAGGTGTTGCGTTTATATTTTTGTTGAGTGTAATTTCCAACCTTAATAGATTGTTTTTGTGTTTTTTGTTTTTTTCTCAAGAAATCACATACATCCAAGATGTAAAATTAGCATGGGCGAAAAAAGATGTTCAATCTACAGTAAGGAACCCAGATGTCTAAAATACTCATATTCTTCCAGTATAAACCAAAGTTTATGGAGCCTAGACAAATGAACAGACAAGCCATGATGTGGAGACCAGAGAAGATGGATTATTAATGGAAATCATGTGAAAGGTGGAACATTATTGCAGGTGTCTTATTGAGAGTAACATTATTGTCGTTTTTTTTTCTCTGGCTGGTACTGGAGAAGAATAAGTTCAACTTTCAAACAACATGATTGAATGAACTACAGGTACTATACTGTTACTGTGATACCAGGAAATGTGGGAAATAACAAAAAATTACAGAGGCAATCAGGCTAGAAAGTCCTCTAGCATCTTCATCTGCTTAGTTTCATATCATCACTGTTGAGGAGAGCTTCAAATCTTAAAGTGCTATTCAAGCAAATAAAGTAAGAGTGACTGACCTATCTCCTTAGCCAGTGCTAGGCCCTGTGGATAGGTGATAGGCGCCAGCTTCTTGTCCTTCAGTTTCTCAATGGTATCCTTTTCATCCCTCAGATCCAGCTTAGTGCCTACCAGGATGATGGGCGTGGAGGGGCAGTGGTGACGGACCTCAGGGTACCACTGGCAGAATACAGAGTAAAGGAAGACTAAATGAGAGGCGAGAAAGGGGAACACGCAAAATCAAGGAACGTGGTAGAGGCGAAAAACACAATCAAAAGTGAAGGGAGATGAAGCGCTGATGCCAGGTATTACAAAAAGGTGGTTGAAGGCTTAACATAAGTCATGAAAAACAAATGATATGCTGTAGTAATGAAAGATGGGAGAAATACATCATCCAACTTTCATCCACAGCATCAATCATTCATACACATTTATTTTCAGACCTGCTTTAGCTTTTCTTCCATTTTTTTTTATCTAAGTGCCTATTATTTTTCTCTATAATAAATCACTGTTTTTCTTTATCCTTTTATTTTCTCAATTAAACCTTTTCATTTTTTATTATCTCTTCATCCATTTTCCTCAGTAATGAGAAATTAACTGATTCGTGTCTTACCATGTGTCTTACCATGCTCATATTTAACTCACTGTTTAACTTTCCAGAGTCTCTCCATCCCTACCTATCTTTGACTTTGAAGTTTTATTAAAACACAATTACAAATTTTTATATTTTTGTTCCTTTTTACATTTTGTTCCTTGGCAGCTGAGAGACAGGCGTCATACAAAAAGGGCCAAAACTCACCTTAGCTCTGACGTTCTCATAGGATGCCGGGCTAACCAGGGAGAAGCAGATTAGGAAAACATCCTGGACAGAGAGACAAGGAGACAAAGAATTAGAATAGATGCTAGGTTTTAGATGCTGCAGTTTTAATTGGCTGATATTTCATATAATATAAGTTCTGTCTCGGTAGCTTTAAGTACATTACTTTTTGCCAAGCTCTTAAAGTTGAATTCTCACACAATTGAACTGCTTTCCACATTACATCTGGAAGGAACATTATCTTGCATACTTTTGTTTATATTTATTGTAACATTTCTAACATCCATCCATCTTCTTCCGCTTATCCGGGGCTGGGTCGCGGGGGCAGCAGCCTAAGCAGAGAAGCCCAGACCCCCGTTTCCCCAGCCACCTCCTCCAGCTTGTCCGGGGGAACACCGAGGCATTCCCACATTTAAAAAAAAACAACAAAAAAACCCCAACAACAACATGTTTTCCAATTATTTTCTTGATTTTCTACTGTTTCTTCAACCGGGCACATATCAGACTGAGCAGCACTCATCACTTTGGCAAGTTTGTAATGCTGACAGAAGGTCTATTTTAACCTAAAACTCACCAATTAGTTATGGTGCCTAAACCCAAATAAACAGAAACTTGCAATTCTAAACAGCAAGTCATAAACTTAACTAATAACTAATGATAATAACTAATAATAATGATCTAACACTGGAATCAAACCCTTGTGAAAATTACCCCTACCTCTTAGTGTGGACTTTTTGGGTATAATAAAGTAGGTTATTTTATTAGGGACAAAGTTTCTTTGAAATGTACCCGAGAATGCAGTTTCATGGCATCATAACTTTTAAGACTAAGTGTTGACTTGACTTATTTCATTCCAAATGACAAAATTCTGTTTCCTTTCTACTGTGGAGAAGCTTTAGGTTAAATGTAAAGCAACTACTTTAGCTACTTTACCACATCTTGTGTGTTTATCGTACTTATCTCATGGCTAAAAGCATGACAGTAAGTGCTACATATAATACACATCATGTATAACACATATAACACACAATGTTAAAGCCCCCATTGTTCTAATGAATAAGTGTGCTTTGTGTGCATATGTGTGATTCTGTACCGTCTGTGGGTAGGACAGTGGGCGGAGCCTGTCGTAATCTTCCTGTCCAGCTGTATCCCAGAGGCCCAGGTTCACTGGCTTACTGTCCACCATCACATTAGCTGAATAGTTGTCGAATCTGTGGGGGGAGAAGAGAAGGTCAGCCATCAATCAACCAGTCATAGGCAGCCTTTCGTTTCATTGGTTATTCACTCATTAAACAATCATTCGATTCACAGATTGTTTAACCAGTGAAACTCCTGTAATGGGGAAAAAACAGGACCATACTTGAAATACCATTGTTTACAAAAACATTAACCAACAACATTACTTTGGTTAGTTTGACACAGAAGCCATACTGCTGTCTAGTAAGAGAGAATAACACATAATGAGGCAGTGCTGACCCCGTGTGGTCACATAGTAGCATAACAGTCTAATTTCTCACAGTTGGTGTTTCTGGGCTTCCCGTTTAACATACTGTGTGTTCACGTACTGCTAAATAGTTGCACCTGAAGAAATAAATGTGATGAGTCATGGTTATTTTTCTGAAGTTCTGGTCCTTCATGTTGCAGAATGTAGCATTAGATCATTGAAGATCTGAGGTTTATCATAACCTCTCTGAAGAGCTTAAAAAAATCATTTATTATGCTTCTCTATATCTTTTATGGTCTTCATTCCAACATGGCTTACATGTAATATTTGTGTATTGTATTCCTTTATATGGTTTTATTAGTGTTTTTTTTGTTTTTTTTAAGTATTTTATTTGAAAGTTTGAAATAGACGCCAGCACCCACTGGTGGACGAAGCATTCAAGTAAAAGTGCTAATACTACATTGTCGAAATACTTCATTTTGAGCAAATGTCCTGCATATTTTGTGTAAGGCTTAAATTTCTGACTGTTTACATTAGAGATTGTGCTAATTATTAATTTGTCAATTAAACCTTTTATTTTTTGTTTTATAAAACTGAAGAAATAGCAAGCAAAATGATTAATGGTACTAAATGGCCAAAAATCAACATTTCAAAAAGGTTGTATAGTGTTTTAAACCAATTGCCCTAACCTCAAGACTATTTACAATAAATAAGGAATATTCAGTGAATAAATACATATGAATAAATGCATACAGTAAAAAGGATCAGATTTGGATTTGGAAAACAGTTGCTAATCAAGTAATCTTGTTATCTTATTTACATATACTGTGGAGAAGTTTAGTTTATTTATAAACAATACATTTAAAAGTACTATATATATTCCTTTGATATTTAGCTGAATTTTACATTAAACTTAAAATGTAGTGTAAGTATTGTGTTGCATGGACATACAACACTCTAGTATTTGACTTGTTTAGTTCCAGCACTGTCGGGACCTCAGGTGCACAGCAATATTTATTGTTAAAAAAAAAAGAAAAGTGCATCTCGCTTTTTTCCTCTTTTCTTTCACTTTGTGCAGAAACCAGCTGACTTTTGATCAAACAAGCTTTGAAGCACAAATATGTTTTAATAGCCTGCAGGCTGCTGCTAGCCCAAACCTGCCTGTGTTACAGTCAGACATCTCCAGATGGACTGCAGCACATGTGTGCATCTTCTCTATAATATTTGTCCGTGTGTCCTAACACACTGCACGACTGATCATGTGTACCTGTAGGTGCCTCACAGAGAGACAGCGACAGTGTTTATGTGTGTTTGTGCATGTCTGTATTTCTGTGTGTGTAGATGTGTGTTTGTAGTACTCACACAGTAGGAATGTACTCTCCGGGGAAGGCATTGGTTGTGTAGCTGATGAGAAGACATGTTTTACCCACAGCTCTGAATAACACAAGTGAAAACACAGAGAGAGACATCAGGAAAGAGACAAAGACAATTAAAAAAAAAAGTAAGAGAAACAGTAAAAGTATCTTTTAAAAAATTCCCGTATTGTACTGGCAGGAGATGATGCAGCATGCACACCTATATACATCAGTCACACTCCAACTTTAAAGTTTTTTCCAGAAGCTCTTTCACATCACCCACAGTGTAGTATATTTACTCTGTGAGCAACTCGCCCAGTTCCTTTGTTGATGTCATTGTGGGAAAATACTGTCATAGTCAAAAACAACACAGTCAACAAATACAGATTTCATGGGCACAATGACCTCTCTAACTGTAAACAAACTGGTTTTTTTGTGTTTCTAATGTGCAGAAGTTCAGTGATCTGTGTTCAGCTTGTCCCAACATCCACAGTGATTCAAACTCATGGCTGCTTGCAAGGTGATCCAGCAAGTATCAACTAGCCTGCTTCTTATTTAGTTTCCACAGGTTTGCTGCCAGCATTTTCAACAGCAGCACACAGATCTCGTGCCCTGGTTTCACCGCAGCACTCATATTTCAAGGTGATTAAACTCTGGATACATCTGATTGGTCATAAGCAAGGAAGAGTGGCTTCAGCCTTTTTGTTTTCATCAAACAGAATTCTGTAGAGTCTCTTATCTGATAGAGGGAGATCAGAAGCTTCGGTTTCCAAGTCCCCCTGATTAGATCAGTCTTTATCACACTTATTGATAAATCACTTTTTTTTTGCTTACATAAATAACCAAGCAAATCCAGTCTGGAAGGAACCCATCAGCTCATCCTTTTTTCTCAGTCTACCTGTCACTCTTAGTGCCGTACAAGACATTTGTGACATGCAAGTGTTTATCAAATAAAGCACGTTTGTACTGGTCCTCTTGATGGTTTTGCTCGAAACTCTCACATACTCCCACCTTTTAGTCAAACCAGATTAACACAATAGAAATATTTTTAAAATCCCACAATAAGATTAATAATTTTTTTGAACTTTAAACTATTATATAGAAGAAAGTGAGCTCCCACATTCTCCCCCCAAAAAACTTTTTATGTTTTATATGTAAATCAGATAAAATGTTGGCATATGTCTCATTTCTCTTATACAAAATAATTTTTAGTTTTCATATTTATTCTTGTAATTATTATTATATTATATATTATTAAAGTTGTTATACAAAAATATGGAAGGGACGACACATCATCACCATCAACTGACGCTTCAGTTGAGGGATCTGTGGGTACACTTGTTAGCGCATTGCTTTACATTCATGGCTGCTTAGTGTTAGTGCATATATCTTTTAATGTTTTTCAGCACCAACATTAATAACAATAACAACAACAACAAAAAAACTTTTATACTATGTGGCTGGTTAATTGTATTTTTATTAATTATAAAATCAAAATATGTTACGACTGGAAAAAAAAAAGCATGACGCAGAAACTACAGTCATTCCAAAAGTTAGCATTTTAAAAAAGACCAGCCCTGCTGACGAGATGACTCAGTAGTGATATGAGCAACCCAGATAACAGCTATAAAGGCTGTCAGAGTGTGTGTGTGAGCATTTCTATCTTTGTGAGGACAAGTCTGCATTTTAGAGGTCAAGTCTGATGAAATTTTGTCAGTTTGTAACTTTTTCCAAAGGCTCGTGTGGTTTTAAGATTTAGCCTCACTGTTAAGGTTAGAACAGGGTTTAGGCCAAATGCAGAGGTCTGAGTCAGGGATGTGGGTCATGCATTAAATAATGCCATTAAAGGCTCTCACAAGTATAGCCTTACACACCTGTGCTTTGTGGTCGTGTGTGAGTCAAAAAGGAACTGCGCTGTTTCAGAAGCATCGGTTTAAGCTGAAAACAGGAACTAGCCACACCGAGCTATCAAAAAAAAAAAAAAAAGATTTCTGCCTCACATCTCTCTCTATCTGCTTGTTCATAATCTTGTTTTCCATAAACATGTCTTATCCTATCTCTTTATCCTATTGTGACATTACTTTTCTTTTGGTCCAGTCTGAAAAGAATAAAACGTCAGTAAATGGTGGTAAATGGTTTCAACCAGATTGAGGCCAAATGGTGTCATCAATTAGCTAGCTGCATAGCACTACAGCTGCCTGTAAGAAAAAATAAAACTGAGTAAACTTTAATTTCTCATAGGGGGCTTGACTTTTTTGTTACTCATTAGGTTTACTGTATTTTACAAACTATATCTGTAGCTGTGTGACTGTTGTACTTTAGTTATCATATAACTGCTAACACAGCACTCACTTTAGCTAGAGAACGTCTAATATAAACAAGAACTCCAAATCCCTGGGCTTCCACTTTCATTGGGATGCTCACAAGTCCTTAAAAAGGTCTTATGCAGCAAATATATGTGTACATGTGCAGCAAACAATTGTGGTAAAATACCTCTCTCTGAGTTTTAGGAATGTGACAGCACCATGAGCCACTTTCTATCATCCGCCATTTTGATTTCAGGCATGAAAACAGCTGCAGCAGACAGAGGTCAGCTTCAACCACCACAACCTGCTACTGCTTATACACCCATGTAAGTTTCTGAAATGTTTATGTACACTTGTACAGGGAAGGTTTTTTGGTTATAAGTCCTTAACTGACCTGTCAGCAGATAGCAACAGAATGCTAGCTTTTTGTGAGCAAAGGCAACTTCGCTATAAGAAACACAATAGATAGAAATATAATTTTATTTCAGTTCAGGCAGATTAATAATGCTTTCTTTGTGAAACATTATCTTTTATTTATTTATTTTTTGCTCCAAAGCAACAATTTAGCTGCCTTCATCTCTACTTTTGGAGAACTATCTTGCGCCTGTCAAAATATGTACAGTATAATTAGCTGTGCTGTGGCTCTCTAAATTTCTTTTCTTTGTAGTGTTATATTTAATTTAACATTTATAACCTGTTGCCCCATTTGCCTTTAAAGTCACCTGTTTATTTTGTAAGGTTTTAATGATACAATCATCAGACTGTAGGATCTTCACTAACTTGGCTGCTAATTAAACCACGCGCTTAAACCATCCACATTCCTTCTGTTCTTCAGCGAACTCTTATTTGTGGAGTAAAATGGGTTAAGGAAAATGGATTTTGCAACACAGCTGATAAGCTATGATTGCATCCTCAGCTGTGAATTCGCTACTTATGCCAAAGATCATGGCAAGTGTCAAGACAGCTTGCAAATTTGTTATTTTATAAGGTTATTTTACTTTTTCCTGAAGTTAGCTACTTTTACTGTGAAAAGTTAGAGCACTGTTTTTATACTTGAGAAAAAAAATCTTTAAAGTTTAGTCAAAGACATCACTGATTGTCTGCTATAATGTCCCATGAAGGGTTGCCGGTTATTGTTGAGCCAGTGAAGATTTTAAAAGCCTTTTAAATGTTTGTGTTGTTAAACTGTAAATACCACGACTTCCCTACAACATGAACTAACTTCCTCTTCACCATCTGTTGTTAAGTTTAACTAATGTGTGTATCTCTCTCTCTCTCTCTCTCTATATATATATATATATATATATATATATGTGTGTGTGTGTGTGTGTGTGTGTGTGTGTGTGTGTGTGTGTGTGTGTGTGTGTGTGTGTATAGATATATATAAATTTCTGTAGTCTTTGCCCTGTGTGTTTTTGCAAGAAATAACCACAACATTAAAACCACAGACAATTGAAGTAAATAACACTAATTAGGAAACAATGAAATGTTACACTAGGGAAAAACTGGGTCCCAGCATTTTTGTGGTGATTTTCTTCCACTCATATAACAGTGTTGCCAATGAAGTGCCCCCCCACAAGGCAAAACTACTTCAATGGCAAACCAAAGTAGTGGCCACTCCCAGAAGGACAGTGTGCCTTGCCCCACCACAAAATCTGATTGTGTCCAAGCCCCATATTACAATTCACAGGGCCCAAAGAGTCTACCACAACCACCTGACATCCACTTAGTGATGAACTTAAGTAACACAGGAGTAACAAGAATGTTGGCGGAATATAGCACATTTATGTAGGCCCATTTTCAGTAACCATTTTCCATTTTCCTCCAGGAGAAAAAAAGAGAGATTTTAAAATACTATGCTTAAATGGACAGTGTGGCTCCACAACACCAAAAGTAGCATCTGCTAAAAATAAATTGAGCACATACTCATGCTTTACACTAGTAGAGGGATGTTCGAAGACTCATCAGTAAGAGTAGTGTTAAGGACATTCCACAGATAACACAGGTCTGCAAAAAAACATGAGGAATTTACATTAAAAAATGAAAAAAATCAACATTTTATTACTATTAACTATGCATAATTGTTCTGAGATTCCTTACCTTTCACTATGAACAAAATAAACCTGTTGGGACATGATCATCTGAGCTCCCACACCCCCCAATTCCTCACATTTTCTATTTGTATTTCTCTTGAGTCTCACTCTTAGAAATATTAAATTAATGTAAGAAATCATTATTGGATATGGTTTTTGACTCAAGTGTCGGATACCAGATTTCAGTTTAAAAAGGGAAATTGTAGCTTAATTACACTAAAAACAAGAGTTTTGAAAGAAAACCTTACGAGATGGAATTTTAAAAATATTTTTCCTGGTTTTAGTAAAAATCTATAAGAAACAGTCAAAAAAATCCTATGGAGTTTTTGGGTTGCAGACCTGTGTTATCTTACCTGAACCACACAGAATGAGTTAATTTCTTTTTTTTAATACACAAAAAAAATCAGTTGTTTGCTCTCATAAACAATAAGCAATTCTGAGTAAAATGCAACTGTAGTATATAAAACCAGAGGTTTATTTATTCAAATAATTAATTATTAAAGACAGCATAAAAAAAAGAACATTTAACAAAAATTGCTTCTCACTCCTGATGCAGTGCTCAAACATAGAGTGTATAAATAGTCACAGTTTTCTAATTACAAAACTATTTACAAAATACTCATAGCTAGCAATAACACTATCAGGAATAATTCACCATGGATTTCACTTCAGGATTCTACTAACAACTGGCTGATGGAGACGAGACAAGCAGAGGTGCAAGGTTAAGTGGTTGCTGTCCATCCAGTGATCCAATTCAGTTTTTTTGTGTGCACACAGCACAGAGCAGAAGTTGAAAAGTGCAGTGAACAAACCCTTAAGAGACATGGAAAAATATTTAACGGGGATGAAAAGAAAGGCGGAGAGAGACAGAGATAATGACACAAATGGCAGTCACCCGAAAGCTAAGACGAGGAAATACGACGAAGCGTATGTAGCGCTCGGCTTCACTGTGACTACGGTGGGAAACGAGGAAAGACCGGCGTGTCTACTATGTTAATGAAGCTAGTAAAGTTATTCTTTGTTGTTAGTTGATCTATATTTCTTTTCTTTCTTTTTTTTTTGCAGGACGGGGGGAGGGGGTGAAATGTCTTCTGCTTCCTAGGGGGGGCGTAACAGAAAATTAATTGAGAAGCACTGGGCTAGAGAGACATATTGTTTAGCATTGCTTAATTTAAAGACTTGAGGCAGCGGTGAACGGCTCGTCTGGCTAGATCGAAATATGCCTAAAACACCTGCAAGCGTCAAAATTTAGCATGATGTGCTTGATTTGTTTAATCCATTTATAAACTGAAATACAGTAATGTGCAAAAGGCTTGAGCACTGCTCATTTCTTGATATATTGTGAGGAAAACGGGAAATACATGCAGAGACTGAAACATGCAATCATACAGCATATCAGGGAAACACAGAGTTTATAAAGTCAAGCTTCTTGAAGGACATTCGAAGCACTTCTTCGGATGTTGGTTGCCTTTTTTCCATTCTCTGTCAAGATGATCCCACACTGCTTCAATATCAATGTTGAGATTCAGGCACTAGGAAGGCAAATCCATGACTGATAGTGTTCATTTTGTGTTTTTCTGTTCTGTTTTCATTGTCATGCTGAAAAAAGAAACCAGTCAGATACTTTCCAAATCGTTTTGCATGGTGGATCAAACTCTGATGGTACTTTTGTGTGTTCATAATTTTATCAGTTTTGTCAAGATCCCCAACACCAAGCCTCCCCTGTGTTTCATAGACGGTTGTAGACATTGGCCCTTTCCCAAAACCTAGGATGCTTCCTATGTAGCATGCTTCTGACGGCCGATGACGTGACAGCAACGCGACGAAGGCTGTCCCAATTCCAAGGATGCTTCACATACGGCGACAAATGCGTCCTTCATTTACCCGGATTTGAAGGATGGATCAGGTGTATCCTGCGTGGCCCAACCTATCCCAGAATTCATAGCGCACCCCAGCCCATTCCAGTTTCCGCCAATGGCGGCAGCTACGGAGGCGGTACAAACGGCGGTGGAGGACAGCTACATTTGCAGATGCAAGTTTCTGGGTCACAAAATAAACGTCTAAGATATTTCCAGACGCGAATGTAGCTGTGTAAACTCCAAATATCTGCTCGATTCATCAAGACATCACATATTTGCGAAAGTGCTCTGATGCTTTCGGAGATGGCTCACTAGAGCCGGCGCAAACACCGGACTCCC
>VVHJ01061727.1:2588-16572 GCA_015107715.1 Tylochromis polylepis | reverse complement strand
AGGAGAACACCATGGAGACAAAACATTTCACATCTCAGTGTGACTGTGTTTCTGTTTATGTATCAATGAACACACCAGGCCACGCACACACCATGATGCATGTCTCACGATGGTAACATTCAAATACACATATGTCATACACTCATAAAACCATGACTCTGACTGTAGCTGCCCAGTTAGATAACTGCAGGAAAATGGTCAGCTGTGACTGTCTGTCACGGGGTCTTTGTGAAAGTAAACTTTTGCGAGAACTCTGTGGTAGAGCTGGAAAACTGGGAGAGCTTAGTAAGTAAAAATATAATTCAATTAGAAAGTCACAAGTGACTCATAGTTGCAGCATCCTCAAAGCACTGATTAGCAGGAAATAATGTTCATTAAAGAAGCAGTCCAAAGGGTTAACAAAAGCATAAAAATGCATGCAGTTCTTTGATATAAAGTCAAAGGTACAAGTTTGCATACAAAATAATTTAGGAATGAACAAAGTACACCTCCAAAGTGAATTCTGAAAAGAAATATTGATTCACCAAGCTTAAGGAGAACCTTGACTCTATATGACATTAGTGAGATTGCTAATGTGATCGTCTCACATCACAACTCCGGCTTTGAGCACCAAAGCCCCTCTTACCTGCACTTCAAATGTTCTGTTTGCAAGCGACAGCCAGTCAGAAGAACACTGGCTTGAAGAAAACCAAGTCCTGCACCAAGTGTCAGTAAATAATGATTTTTAGTTGTAATTTGCAGCACTACTCTTATTTAAGAGTCCAAGATTCAGTTCAAAATGAGAATGTTAGCTCCAGCTATAAATTAAGTCAGGTGAGACATTTACGTTAAAGAGTTCAAAAGTTAACATAATGTTAAGCTTAAAACAGTCAAATCAGGCTCAAAGATCAATAATGATAATTGTCATAGTTATGCCTGAATCCCTCCTAGAGCAACTGTGCTGTGTTCTAGTTGCTACACAGGACCCCCAATAGTGATCGAGGCTCGAACCCCTTATAGGAAGCCATATTAAGGTGAACAGAACACATAATGAGGGAAAGAAGTCAGGACATGATGCAGACTGAACACAGCTTCTAAAATTCTCCTAGTGACATCTTAAGCTTTGCAGTAACAAAACTGCACAAAAGACACAACATCATGGAACCACAACAAATGTATACCTGGGGTTAGACTAGTCTGCCATGTCAAACCCTCAGGAAACATATAATTTTTCTTTTAGTAAGCTGGCCTTGTGAATAAGTAACTGGTAGCATAAACCTGAAGGGTTGTTACAATGTCTCTTTGACAAGGTAGACATTAAGAAAAAAAAAACTGAAACAGAACAAACAGAGTTTATATTCCAGTTCACGCCAGGAGGATTTGTGGCTGCATTGCCAGTATGCATCCACTAAAGCCAACATAACCCCATAACTGCCAGCCTGTGAAAATGATTGAAGTGCTTAAAAAAACACAACATAATAAAAATCTCTAGATGGTTGATAGATGTACACTAGCTGAAAGACATGAACTAGCATGCAAGTATGGAATAAACAAAGACTAGCACTGCTGTAGTTGTTTGAGCATATCTAAACAGGACAAGTAGAGGTGATACATTTATTTACACTAGAACAGGTCGTTTGCACTAGTTTATTTATCGATAATACTGAGGGGTATAAAATGTGAGTCTGCATTTTATACACTCAGTAAATTAAAAAATATGGGTGCGTTGTAGTAATGTGTGGCTGTAGTTCATTCATGCCCCAAATTAATTGTATCTTATTACAGAATTTCACAG
Organism: Tylochromis polylepis; assembly: GCA_015107715.1. Lineage (NCBI taxonomy): Eukaryota > Metazoa > Chordata > Actinopteri > Cichliformes > Cichlidae > Tylochromis > Tylochromis polylepis. The sequence continues at coordinate 14,798 of VVHJ01061727.1, read as the reverse complement.
AAATACATAAATGATAAGTTAATCTTTATTGTTATTATTATTATAAATTTTGACAAAAAAGCAAAAAACATTTTTGTAACTTCCTGTGTTTTTTTTATTTACCAGCCTTGTAAACATGACTGTTGCATGTGAATTAGATAAAACTTGTAATTGCACTTCATCATTGCAGAAACTTTTGTCATTACAGATTTTCAGGTGAGTGAGCAAAGGAGTAAATAAATGAGTTAGACTGAGAAAGTAAACAGGTAAATGAATGAGTGAATGAGCAGCAGACTAATCAAGTGAGTGAATGAGCAGGTAAGCAACTATGCGTCTGACTGATTAAGTCACCAAACACTTCAGCCTAGAAAACAGTTGAGGCATTTTATATGTTAATGTGTGAGACAGGAAAGTTAGGGAAGAAATGAGAGGGCAAGCAGCGGTGACAAAAGGTGGAAGCAGAGTGGAGGAGCATGGTGGGAGGAATGGAAAGAAAGGGGGAGTGAATGAATGTGGGGAAGTAGAGAAAGAAGGAAGAATCACTGGAGTGTGCAGGAGGTATGGAGGGAAGGAGTGAGGGTGGCTATGGAAGCTGGCGGTAATCAGAGGGCAGTCATGGGTGGTCAAGCTGTGCGTATATAAAGTGTGTGTGTGTGTGTGTGTGTGTGTGTGTGCGTGCGTGCGTGTGTGTGTGTGTATGTGAACCCCACTGTGGTCAACACTCTGTGACAGACCGACACCAAGTTCCTCTGCCCTCAGAGTGTGCCTGCCTTACTGTGCACAGCTGTGTGTGTAAGTTGTATTTCAAGGTAGCTGAATGGATTTTCAGATGGTATTTCATCTCTCCTGCCTATTTGCTGGGTGCCTCTACCAAGAGAGCTACAGTAACTACGAGTGAGCAAAAACGCATTTAAGTTTTGCATTAAGCCTTGTCTAACAATTTAATAAAGGATTTTACTTCCTGGTAAAAGTAAACACTCAACAATGCAGAATTCAAACTTCTGCCCTCCCTCAAAATCAATGCAGCTAATAATGTATCTAGCCTTCACACTATAATGTTGACCTAGTCAGCTGCATATTCTTGATCCCTTTACAAACAACAGCTCCAAAGAAGAGTTACATATCTGACAGAGATTGTATATTGCTGTATATTATCATAGGCTTTCCCTGAAAAAATCATTATACCCAAGGATAAATATAGACTTTAGCAAGAAATTGTAATAAATAAATTGTAATAAAGTGACTGTATGCATTATTATTATCTAAAAGAATTTTTAAGTATTTAAACAGTACTTTCAAAAACATTTAATCGATCATTTACCTTGTTTTCTTTTTGCACTATCACTCCCGCAAAAAGAAATAATGTATCTAACATGTGATGCCTTAACACAAGTGAACCTTTGTCCTCTCTTCTGACTCTAAGCTAAGTATATCTCCTACCCTCTAAGCTGCTTACGGCATGTTTCTGGGTCATGAAATGTGTGGGTCCCTTGAATCGGAATTAATTTATGCTTGTCTATATATGCATACTTATGTGTGGGATGGCATATGTATTTACTGTAACTGCTTGCAGTTAAACATTCATTCAAATGCCCTGATGATGACTTTACATCAAGGAATTTAATAGAATAAGAAACTCATAATGCCACCTTTAGCTTACTTATTATGGGGTGCAAATAGTTCACATTCTAACAAGAAACGTGGTCATGCTAGAACTAATAGATATCTGCTGAAGTCAATGAGAAACCAATACTACAACTTCAGGGACAAAGAATGGATTCATTAACCAGGTAGAAAATAAAAATTGTTGTCAGCTCTGTGAATTATGTGCAGTTAGTTCCTTCAATTGTGTGCCCATTTATACGTTTCAACACACTCTCATTAAAATCGGTTAATTTCTATAAACACAGTAAACTGAAAACAGTTATCCAAAGATCTTTTTACCTTTGTGTTTTTTTCCATTTCTATTGCTCTCTGTTGACTCACTGTCTTCTGACTGGCTAAGCTTTGAGATCACCTTTCTGTGATCATTGTACTTACTACTACGTGTGGGTGGGTAAGAGAGGGACCCAGACAAAGATAGAGAGTGAGATAACACATTCTCTTGTCTGTGTTGTCCCCTTCTTCCTTTTTGCCACTGTTCTGCTTTGATTTCTCCTTCTTCCTGTCTTCTTCCAATTCTGCCTTCTCTCAAACCTTCTACAGAAATGAAAATGCACACACAAAAAACTTTGCCCTGACATATACTGTGTGTACACACAAACTGGCATCCCAGGAGGATGGGACACTGAGACAAAGACACACACGAGTACAGCCTAGTGTGAGCCCAGTCATGGATCACTGGTAATCCCTACAGTGGATCAGTGCCCCTATGTGTGTTTTTGGAGACAAATGTGTCTGTGTGCAAGTGTTTTCATTTCCTGAACTTTTTTGTTTCAGTCACAGCTGTGAGCATATGGACAAACACAAACACCTCAACTTCCCCCACACCTACACACAGTGAGGATGAGTATCATCCAACTCCCTTGTTGACATTTGCTATTAAGTTTAAATGCCACCATAAACATCTCCACTCCATTTAATAGAGACGTTCTCACGCACAGACTAACCATCACTCTGCTACTTTACATTCAAATCTTACCTTGGCTGGGCTTGTGATTAAATTCCTTGTCTCTGAGGACAGCAGATGCTATTGTTTCCTCCCTTTGGCTGCCATGAACGGAATGAGACTTGAGATCCTCATTCTGGCTCAACCGCCTCACAGTTGCACTGCATCTATGAGCCCCGACATGTAGTGGGATGAAACTGCAGGGTAATATATGGTTGCCATTACCTCAAGGCCTGCCAGCTTAACCTCTCTCATAGATCTCCCAGCTGAATCTCCTCTGTGTTGTGTTCAGAGTTAATGCTTGCTCTCTCCAAGTTGACTCTTGTGGGTCCAGACATGACACCGGGACTCCACTCTTATGTTATGCCTTATTCACATATGTATGAGCATGTGGAACTTATCTGTCCTGTACTAATATATATATATATATATATATACCCCAGTACCATGTGTATGCCATAGTACTGATGACAACCAACAGGTGGCACTGCAACTCCTTGTTTTCGCTGGTATGAAGGAGCTGTCCATGGTCCTGAATGTAAATCTCCCTGATATGCTGTTATAAAGGTAGAGAAGAGGAAGAGAGAAAAGGATGGATAAGATTTGGGGAATGTAGAAGAAGAAAAGAATAGATAAGAGAAAAAGAGATGGGATATGAACTAAATATCCCAGTATAAAGAAGAAAAAGCATAAATGAAAATACTCAACAAAAGGAAATTGCAGACATAACACAAGATCTGAAGCAACAAATCAGACAAAACACAAGATAGAGATTTTTTGGGTGGAGGAAACTAAAAAACAAAAACAAAAAAAAAGACAGGGTTATGAGGTTTTTACCAATGTAGAATACAGAAGCAGCGTTAAACAATGAAGAAGTTTACCAATTAGTCACTCGGGAAGGTTTTTATTAAGGTGAAAAATGAATGGAAAGACACAAAGAGAAAGAACAGCAGTAACAGAAGAGACAGAAGATGATGAAAAGAAGTGAAGTGCTGATTATGAAGCTGATGGGATGAGACAGTATTAAACAATAGATGAGATGAAGAAATGACCGACCAAGTACATGTGTGTTTTTACATGTGCACATGAGCATGCATTCATTAATATGCTCAGTTGCCAGTGTGTATGAGCATGTCTGTCACAGTGACAACAGTGCTAATGTGTGCATAAAAGGGAAGAGCAGAGGAACAGATGTAGACAGATGGGGCTAAGAGGGGTGGAAGACATTAAGTGTGTCGTGTCCGTCTGTGTATGTCTGTGTACTGATATATGTGTGTGTATGTGAGCACTGATGATCTCTGATGCAGTGGTAGTAGCAGTACAGTATGCATGACACAGATAGTAGGATTTATGCTCTCTAGAAGACTACAGATGGTGACAGGGGAAGCCTCTGTTTCCCTCCACTTCCCCTGTATGACTCTCCCTGTCTGCTCCCACCCAGTCTTCCAATCACCAACCCTCTCCTCCATCCCTTCTGTGTATATTTGCTTTGCTTTGTCATACTCTGACAATGATCCAGTAATGGGATTGTCAAAGTCAAAAATCTCTATCATCTGTGGCCTTTCTGTCTTTGTAGACTATTCAGTTGTGGAACAAGGGTTTACTCATCATGCTGTACCATAAGTCCACCCTGTGTCTCAGGTTCCTTTAGGGGTTGATGAAGTGATCTAGGAGGATCCATGGAAGTGACAATAAATGTTTGATATAGCCAGGCAGTATATTTCTGCGTTGATAAAAATTGGCATTTTTCTTGAGAGTAAATTCATTTTAGCAGCATGTCATCTTCTGCCAACCTGCATCTAAGAAAAGTGTTAGCGTAGGTTTTCTGAATGGCCGTATTTCAAATGGTGGTGAAAAATCTGTTGTCATAGCCTCTGAATGCATGCTGTGTATTTGTACTCTTGACACGATGAATTGTCAGAAGTCGAAACACAGCCTGGATGAGTGCAAAGGTGCACACATTCAGTCTCTCCTCAAAGGCATTCATGGCAAAAAGCAGTGGTAGTTTTTTTTTTTTTTTTTTAGAAACTACATTTTGCCTACTTTTATATTACTGTGGAATTAGCCAGTTATCATGTGTCCTATTGGTTGATTATGTTTTGAAATGTTAGAAAATGTATTGGAGTTTTTTATTCTAGCAATGAAAAGAGAATATCAGACACTTTTGATTATTTAAAATAACACTTGCGTTTTGGCATGCTGAGGTTTTTTGAGGTTTTTGAGGTCATTTTTCACATTTCCTAAACCTTTCCTTTCTTCCTCTCTTAGGGGGGAGTAAGAAAGACTAAGAGTATGTATGTGAGACCAATGTTTTCATAGTGTAGTTCTCTGGAAGACCACTGTGTAATTCTGTTCTTAGGGTATCCAATTCCCTTTGGTGGTGAGAACAAACTTTTCATTTGAAATTAATTTTTTGTTGAGTAAATCAATGTTGAGCTTCTGCCTCCTAACCTCTCCCACTAGGCTTGTCTGTTCTAGGTCACCTATGGACCAACGGCAGTGATGAAGTTATAAGGTCTTCATTGCCTAGGGACAAACACTGAGTGTGTGCAGACAACGTGGCAAGAACCTGTCTGCATCAATACTTCTCTTTATAACTCTAATTTTACTTGTGGAAGAAGGAATTTGGCAGCCCACATCTTTAAATTAATAATCTACTGGCTTCCCACTCTGCATTGAATTATGTTAATTACTTAAGGTAAGCATATAGAAAAAATATACACCCTTTTTGGTCTATTTCCTCCTGCCTTTTTGTGGCAGTGATGATTAATAGCAAGGTCTTTCTGTTTGTGTCTGCACTTAAATATACAAATCTTGTATGAAATTGCTGTTCCAAGAGACGCCAACGCTGCTACTTCGGGTCATGTAATATATTTAGCCAAACATGTTCAATATATTGTATCCAGTGGAACAGTTGGTTTCACTTTCACAGTAGTTACATAATTTATATAAATGTTCTCTCACAAATGCTTTATAGGGACAGCATCTTTACAAGTAAAATGGGTGGACTCATAGGCAAACTTGAGTAGTGAGATGCAGAAACAAGTTGCAGAAGGCTAATAAGTTTGAAGATATTTCTTCGGTTGAAGAAGAAATATGTATATGATTTGTGTAATTAACTCTTAACACCCAAATGTGTTCATTTGGAGGTGACAGGGATGAAAATAATCTGTTCAAATGGTATTGTAAATTCCATGGCAGGTTTACTGTATGCTCTTACACACAGACGTGTGTGTGTGTGTGTGTGTATTACTACATCTGTGTCTGTATCTATTACTTCCAGACTCGTCTGTAGTTCACTGGTTTATTCAGTGTATTTGTGTCTTTTTTCATATTCTCTGTTCTAATGCCAAAGAGAATTGCCTTTATTCCTCACCTTTACAGTCTGTCTTCTTACAGTTTCACACAGACACATATACACACATACATTGCTCTTTCTCTAGACTCTGGTTATAATCAATGCCTCCCCAGGTAGGGTAAGTCTGAGTTATTCTACCAGATAGCGCTGAATAGTTTAAGGTAAAACAGTCAAATACTGAGTCAGATTTGATGTGCACCTCAATATATACTGCATGCTTTTGTATCTAAAAATCACTGAAAGGGACTCAGAAAATGCTATTATTTGTATCCTTTAAGAGTAAGAATAAAGGAATTATTTAGTGAGAAGATGTAAAATCGCCTGTTTACGAGCTAGCCATTGTAAAACCATTCAAAATGAAGCTAAACAATTCTTACAATAAATTATGGTTGCAGATTTCTTTTCAATGATTTACACTGTTTGCATTGACAAATTGAACACAGCTGTTATAATAAATCATGTAGTGCACCGAATTCCCAGTTTTACTTGACCACATGCTGAGTTAACTGTAGTGCTCTATTCCATCCATTGCCCCAGCTGTGTCATTAGAGATATACAACACAGTTTTATCAGCTGACTCACAATAAAACACTGCCATTGTTAGCATGCATGTACATGTAGTATGTTAATTTTGGCAGAACTGCACACGTGTGTATGTGTTAGCTGACACAATCAAAGAAATTGAAGGAGATAAGTGAGCTAAATCTAGATCCTGGGGTGTGATATTTCACAAAGAGTGATTTTTGACATCTTGTTTTGAAGGAATTGTCTTTAGTTTTAAAATATTCAACAATCCTAACTAACAGCTCAGAATATATAGCTCTATTTTGAAGTTGCACAGATCAGTGTTGAAATTGTTATAGTTGCTAAAATGACAATGTGGTGTTATGGGAAACCTTTTTTTTTTTTAGCCAATAGACATTTATTAACAGAGTATGCAAAACCCTTAAGTTTAGCAAGACATGTTATTATCTTTCAGCTCTTTACTTACTACCTCTGCTGCCTTCATCTTTTCAAGCAAAAGATAGATGTCAAAAAAGAGAAAAAAACCAGTGAAATTCCACCAATAGTTAAATTTAACGAGTGGGTTCTCCGCAGAGTGGAGTATTTAGTATTGGAAGAGAAAGATATGTTCCTTTTGTGATTAATGATGAAAATAGTGCTGAAGTAAGAGTGAGTTTTTTTTTCTCTTCTTCATTCAGATGTTATTGCCCTTCTTCTCTTAAACCTTTTTGCTTTAATGTTCCACATAAAAGAAATCTATGGCTATGGAGACAAAAATCAAAGTGAAGAGTACATGACTTACATTTTGTGAAAAGACATAATAATCAAGCGTATTGTTACTCTATAACTAATGGACATGCAAACAAACAACTGCTTGCTTGCAGGCTAGCAAGTTAGTTAATAAGGTAATTAACATGTTCCTGTTAAGTGAAAAAAATTTTTTTTTACCCTTCTTCTATTAAAACTTTTGGTACACTCCTTGTATTTGCTTCATGGTTTCCACACATCATTTATCTTGGTGAAAAGATTTGCTTTCAGTGACCACTGCTGAAGTTAAAAGATTTACAGCTTACAACACACACTCATGGTGCTCGTGTACCACCTGAGGTATTATCTCACAGTTCTGTCAGCAGAGCAGAGAGCATTTATCACTCTAAATTTCACTCCACACACACACTTATACACTTGTTCATTTCTAGTTATGCTGTGTGAACATGGGTATGAGCTTGTGTTTATGCATATCTATAGTGACAATATTGTTTTGTTACCAGGAGGGTGAAGCTCCCAATTTCGTTTGAACAAGGTCATATTCTCTATAGCAAAAAAACAGAAAAACAAAGGCCATGCTCACAGGAGAAGAACTGGATTACACTGCTGCAAATCATTGATGTCATGCCTTTTAAGTAGAACCTGTCCCCTTTCTCTCTTTAGTACTCATGTTTGAATGCATAATGCAAGGTAAGTAAAAAAATCTAACTTACAGCAATGCTGTTTTGCCTCACTGTGACAGATAAATCCGAGATATGGTTTTGTGTGCCTCTGTTTGCACAGAGTGCCTATGGCAACTGTCAATCACTGCCGTCACTTTTGAATGAGCTTCACTGGGAGATGAGGGTATATTTGATTTGATCGCTGAGGGGAAGCATACGGCCTGTATCACTGAATCCCACACACACACACACACACACACAGAAGAAAGTTGCTGTTCCTGCAATATGTCAAATTCTTTTTGAATGCACACATACTGACTGTATCCTTAAAGATCAACAAAGATCCAGGTAGAACGGGCAGGAATGTATGACGTACTGATTAATTGCATTCCTACATTTTAAATTAACATCCTCAAACTCATCAATTTAGAAGATAAAAAGAGGGTGGAAGTCTACCTCAAGTGAAAAAAGATGTGACTAGAGCAAAGAATAAGAAATGTCCAAATTGGAGGAAGGGTTGAAGAAAAAAGAGAGGCAATAAAAGGGGGCACCAATGCAATGAATGTAAGAAAGAAAGTGACAGAGAGACGGACTGTGTTCTCCTTCTCGCTGTGGTCAGAGGGCTGGAGGCTTGCCTCCTGCTGTAAAGAAAGTGCAGACAGAGTGTGGGATAGCTTGGCCTGCTAACCTTGGACTGCTAGTAATTGGCACTTAGCATTAAACAGCCCCTCTGCCTCTGGGATTTAAAAAAAAGTTAGCTTTGAGAGACTAAAACAAATTCATCAGAGAGGCAAATATCACCTTCAGAGAAATATATTTTGAAAATAGGAATGGTTCATTTAACTTCAAAGGTAGCAGAAGGGAATGCATTCCATGAAAAAAATGGCAACTCCAAAAACTCCTGTTCCCAAACGGTGACTGCGCTCCCATAAGGAATAAACACACTCCGCTCCCATTTCCTGGCAACACACAAACACACACAGATTGGCAGGGTGATCCACAATGGCGAGGTTTTTTCACACATAAGACTACAGCTGTACTAACGAGTTTGACTCAATAATCCAGCGTCGACTGGAGCTCAGCTGCACTGCTACCTTCATGGAGAAGGCAATCAGCGCAGCTGGTGATGGTTTGATGAGCTGCAGGTGCGGCTTCCTCCAGCGCCGGAACACTTCCAGGTCATAAAGATGTTCCGTGTCCAAAACATCCGGGAGCGCGAGCGTAAACAAACACAGGGAGAAGGGAAAAAGAGGGGGACACAAACAAGCACCACACACGGCAACAGCATGTTAAATAGACCCACGGACAGGACCGGGGTAAATCCAAAAACACATGAGCCCTGGGTTCCCAGACCCAGGCCCATGACAGTACCCCCCTCTAAGGGCCAGCTCCTGAAGGCCCTAAAACAAAAACAAAAACAAAATTGAGTTCAACCAACACCGGATGGGTGGTGGGGGGTCCAGGACGGAAGACTCGAAACCAATCCCCAAAACCAATAGTTCAGAGGCCCATCTGCAATTCCAGCGGCGGCGACAAAGCAGTCTAAAAAAACCAACCGTGGTTCCAGCAGTGGCGGTAAAACAGTTCTGGTGGCCGACCCGGTGGGCAGCGACGATGGCAAGACCCTTCTGGTCGCTGACCAGGGGTCTGGCAGTGGAGACACAGTTCTGGTGGCCTGCCATGGGTCCAGTGGCGGCAAAACAGTTCTGGTGGCCAGCCGTGGCAACATAGCAGCTCTGGTGTCCAGCCATGGATCTAGCGGCGAAGTAGCAGTTCTGGTTGCCGACCACGGGTCCTGTAGTAGCGACAAAGCAGTACAAAAAAAAAAAAACAACCGCAGTTGGCAGCATGGAAGCTGCAGGCAGTTGAAGTGGTGGTTGCTGGGCAGACTCTCCAGAGCCTCCAGCTGAAATGGCCGAATGCTGGGCGGCCTCTCCTGAGCCTCCAGCTGATGTGGCCAGTTGCTGCCTAGACTCTGGGTCCACTGGGGGTCCAGAGTAAACGGAGGCCTTCTGCTCAATCTCTGGGGAGGCCCTGGTCAGCGTGACAGTCTCTGGAAAAACCAGGTTAGGAAAAACAATATCCTCTGCCCCCGATGAGCAAATCCCAGTGTTAAATTTCATAGTGTCACAATCAGAAAATTCAGGAACACAGATCACATCTGAGAGAGCAGGGACACTAGATATCCCCTCAGGGCGGGATGACTCGGCAGTGTAAACAGTCTCAGAATTAGTTGCCCGAGTCATGCAAACTGAATCAGCAACCTCATTAAAAGTTTGTGAACTAATTCTCTCTGCAGCTAGCTCCGGAGACTCGGCATCTGCACCCCCCGGAAGGGGCTCCACACTACGGTGGCGGTGAGGAGCGCCGGTGGCGTGGTCACCGTTTCCTCTTGGTAACCAAGTCAAAAGAAATCATACTCTTTCCTTTGTGGCTTTTGATAACAGTTCATGGAAAAATTGTCCATTGCAGACTTGAGAGCGAAACACTCAGTTGGACCTGAGACTGGAGACTCAAAGTTTAAATCCTCCGACTCAGAAGCCAGACCCATGTTCACTGTTGCTGGCGAGCTAGTACAAAACACAGTTCCTGTCCTTACAAACTGACCAGGCCCAAAACACGCTGTGTCGGTGGTCACTGACCCCGAAACACACACTGTAGCTGGCCTGGCTATACTAGCCAATATTCCCTTCTCCCCAGAATAAGCAGACAGACAACATCCATTTTTAGGAAATTTGTGAATCTGAAACTTATAATCCTCTGTTGAATCACAAACACTGTTTGCAGGCTTGACACTCTCAACAGCTGTGGGATGAACAGTCACTAACCTTAAGTCCTTTGTGACGGAATTCACGAAACGGCAAAGTCCATTTTACTCACTGCTGAGTTTTGAACTGCTGGTCCAGTGACAGCTGTCCCCACTGAAGCTGCAAGAGTGGGTTGAGATGTGGTGGGTTGATGATGGTGAGGGCGCCGTCTCCTCTGTGATGGAGGGTAGAAAGACGGAACAGCAACCGATGAAGGGGAGCCTGTATGTTGCTGCTGAGATTACCAGGCGGCAAGGGTTTCTAGGAGGGCAGCTGAGTTCTTCTTGCCGGAGCCACCCAAGCCAAACAGTTCAAATTTAAGGCTTTTAATAAGCATATTAGTCTTGTATTTGGTTGGGCTAAACTTATCTATATTAGTATTTTTTGCATCTGCAAAGCTCCATGATTTGGTTTTGATTTGAATCAAAACATTGTGTTATCACAGTGAACATGTTGAGAAATTTCATTTCTTCATCCAGGAAACAGAAAGCACATTTAGTATTTATCTGTAGTCACCTGATGGATGTAAGTCCAGTACTCATCCCCTTTTTAGCTCTCTTTTGGTCTCCACAAGCTCCTGAGGGAACCCTAGAAGCTCCACTATGTTCATCAGGTAGTTGTTGTCTGTCAGCCAGTTGGCAGTGAGCTAGTTGCTTAGAGTGGATTTATCAAATCATTTTTGATTTAAATACATACCTAATGAAGACAGAAGAAAGCAATGAGAATAAACCAAAAATTATGTGAAATATGCTAAAATGTGTGTATAACTGCAGTGCAGCTGACACTTTCCACTTATTATTATTGTTTTTGTTATTGTTGTTGTTACATTACCAAATAGGTAATGTTTGTTTGGAAAATACATTTAGGTAATTTTGCAGAAACCTTGATGAGACTGGCGTCTGCTGTCTACATGTTACATTAAGCACTTAATTCCTTAAGATGTCATTCAAGATATCAACCTTCTTCTTTCGGACAGAAATAAGAAAGAGAAAGAAAATATTTCTATTCAGACCAAAAATGGAACCAGGAGCATGCCCATATCCAACACTGCTCTAGCTTTGGTATGTTGAAAAATTCAAACAAGACTGATAGGTGATGAGTAAGTACAATATTTACCTGTAAGTGTTTATGTTGCACACTTGGATTAAAAGGAATGGAAACCAGTGTAGCTTTGTGAGTCTGCCTTTACTGTATCTTCTGGAAATATATAGACATAGTGCCTTGTTACATATTTATACACAGTGTCATACAGCTCTTATTAGGCAGACTGCATTATGGTGAGTGGCCAGGCTTGTTTACTCCCGCTAGAGCTGCTCATTTCAGGAGTTACTCCCTCTTGTGATGTAACAGAGGAATAACTACTCTTCCAGCACTATGTCTTATTGGAGACTGGGGCACACATTATTTTACAACAACCAAAGAAAATAACATATTTGAACAATCAGAACATTTTAACCAAATATACTATTGTAAATAAAAGATTATTGGGGGGGGGGGGGGGTTTTTTTTTTTTATTACTCCCTT
>VVHJ01061702.1:0-11123 GCA_015107715.1 Tylochromis polylepis | reverse complement strand
AAGAGGGTAACATGCAGACTGGCTCGGCTGTTTGTGTTTTGTATATAGATGTTTGTTTTGTGTTGAATTAAGTTAGTTTTCTATTTTCTTTGTAAATAATCTTTTTGTGCACCTGGGAGGCCACACTGAACGCTTCCTGACTAGGCCTGTTTTTGTTCGGGAGAAGTTTAAGAGAGGACCCCGCGACATTCACAGAAGTAATTTTGTGCTTCTAATGAATAAAAAACAATGTCTTAGTTCCAGCCATTTAAGTGGTAATTGTAGGGTAACGAGGCATAAACAAGAACGTAATAATGTAGTAATTTCTAAGTTATTACATCTCAATTACCAAAGTAATAACCAGTTAATATCCAAATAATATTAAGGTCGCAACAGTGGTTACAGTTAGATAATATTACACTGAATTTTATGTAATTGGACAGTAAAGGGTACATAAGGCAAAAACAATTAGTGATAGTAGTGTAGTACCATGGTAACAATATGATAATCTGCTAGCAATAAGAAGGTCATGTCATTACTTTAGTATTGTGCTCAGTGAAGATATTATTATTTCCCAGCTTCTGCTCAATACTCTCAGATTCTCTTTTTATCTTTTGTTGACCTCTATCATGTAGTTCTCTGTCTTAATTCTTGGTTGTATTTTCCTTTTTTTTAATTGCAGAAGGATATATTGTGAAACAATTAGTGTTGCAAAATAATGTTAATATTGTTCAAAAATGAAAGTAATTGCATTTATTTAGCATTGTGCTTATTTGAAGTTAAATTTAAAGCTAATTTTGAAACTGAACGCATGTCTGAAGTTCTACTTCATGACACGTGTAACCATTTTGAGCTGTATGAGATGTGGCTTTCGTTTCAGGTTCAGCGTTCGAAAGCTCAAATTATCACTCACATCTTCATTTTTATAAATAGCACGTACCCGTCCAAGAAAGATGCACGCAACCCCCACACAAATGGTGAAATGAAAAGCTATCTTTTTCTTCACAGAAGTAATTTTGTGCCACTGATGTTGAATAAAAAATCAATTTCTTAGTTCCAGCCAAACAAACAACACTGACTTTTCTTTCAAAACTTAAATCATGAAATATAAAATCAGAAAACATGTCTGGATCATAAAATAATAATAATCCATCCATCCAGATTACTGTGGCTTATAAAACATATTCTTTTGGTTTAAGAGCACATATGACTGTGCACTGTAGAAAAACAAAATAAAGCTAAACTAAACAAAAATAACTCAAAGTTATGCATGAAATATAAGATTGATATTATTTTTTTTACCTCTGTCCCAGTAACCTCTGCCAACGTGATAAAGTCCCACTACCATCACCGACAGAGCAATAAATAAAATGGTCGCAGTGATCCAGGGTGTGGCAGCAGAGGAGGAATGGCTCGTGTCTTTGTTACTGTCTGCATTAGCTGTTGAATTCACATTTTGAGGCTCTAAATGGTGGTTTGAAAAGAGAGAGAAGTTGAAGTGAGAAAAGAAACAAACCATCCAAATGTTCATGCTAGCTTCTAAAACAGTTGTTTCAGCTGTTTAAATCTGTCAGTGTTTCAGAAATGTTACCTACTGTACAAACAGATTTAACAGCTTTGCTTAAAAACAGTAAAAGTTCTTTTAAAGCATCTCACTGTCTCACCTGAGACTTTCAGCCAGCTCTCTGGTGATTGTCCAGCTCCTGAGATGCTACACTTGTAAAGTCCATCATCTGACTTTGAAAATCTGTAGATGGTCATGTTTCTTTTGGAGCTTTTATGAATGAAACGTCCATCTTTATAGAAATCAGCCGTGAAGTTGGAGGAAGCAATTTTATTTCTGCAGCTCAGAGTCACAGCATCTTCCATTAACACAAGAACAGCAGGACTCTCCAGGATCACAACATGCATTTGATATTTATTTAAATTTATATTTAATTAAAATTTATTATAAAATATTTCTCTTTCTGCAAACCTACCAGTGACGGAGAGGCTGATAATGTTGCTTCTCGTCCCTCCTTCAGTCTCGCACCAGTGCTCTCCACTGTCTTCTGAAAAAACAATTTTAATGGAGCAGGATGATCCCGTTGGTGTCCTCTTGTTAGTTTTACTACATGATTCTACTTTCCCTTTGAATTTATGCACAACTTCACAATAATCGACTCCATCACAGTAAAATGTTACTTCTTCATATTCAAAGAACTGCAATCTGTTTGGAACAATACGAAGAGAAACGGCATCTGAAATGAACAAAAAAGACTCAGTTTAGAGTTTTACTACTAAAACTGGCATACTGCACTTAAACATTGAACGAATAAAATGGTAAATAAGACGTCTGGACTTCTCTAAGTTTCTTGAAAACGTTTTCATCCGAGAAGCTTCTCGGATGAGAGGTGAAACGTCTTCAAGAAACTTAGAGAAGTCCAGACGCTTTTCTTTCCAAGCTCCTTAGACTACCATGACCTGGATGACTGAGAACCTTCACAGCCGTAAATAAAACGATTAAAAGAGATCACAAAAACTTGTTTCTGCTTCCTACTTTGTCCCCCTAAATTGCTCTCTTCTCCAAAATGTTAAATAATGTTGATATAGACGAGCAAACAGCTGGTACTCACCAACTTTCTGATCCTGTACAACCAGCTGAGTCACAATGGTCACCACTGAAGAGAGATAAAAGAGCTGCGGATTTACTAAGATATTTGCTGACTTTTAGAGCTACGAGTGAACTTACGAGAGATCTTTATAACTGGACCACAAAAATGAATTAATGTGGAAATAGAGAAAGTACTCACATAGTCTGATACAGAGCGCTTTGACCTCCATGTCGTCTTGCTGTAGACTCAGTTCACATTGTGGGCCACATACAGCCTCCTTTGATCTTGAGTGGGCCGGACTATGAAACTCCCCTTTCTGTCAGTGTAAAGAAATGCTCAATAACATTATCATTTAACTGTTTTTCTGCTGTGACAAAGAAAAAAAATCTCTCAGCAAGACTCTTTGGACTTAAAGTGTAAGAAACAATTGTGTAAAATTACAGAAAAAGTTCATTGCACACACTGTCCAGTTTGTTTTTGTTTTTTTAACAGTAGTCATGGAAAAAACAGAAATTTCTGTTGCAGAAAGTGAAAAACAGAAAAGTTACAGAGGTTTTATTAGAGACATAGCTAAGCATTTAGCAATTTGCCATAATTTGTGAAACTTTACATTTCTTTGGTATTGAATAGAGGAAATTTGGCTTTCTCTGAACTTTTTTTTTTTTGGGGGGGGGCTGCAGCTGACAACAGTGCATGCAGTGGTAGACTGGTGCATAATAAGCAAGTGAATAAGGCACAAAATAGAGATTTTTCATGGGAAACTGATCCCAAAGCACACTGACACATAGAGCTGTGCAGGAAGCGTTGTTTTATTGTGGTGGAAGCAAGACAGTAAGAGGGAATTCAATACAATGTTTTTGAAGTGTGAAGTATAGTTTTGATCTTCTTTTGCTGCTGGTTCAGTTTGTTTTGAGAGTAATGAAATCTGCAGTTTCAGTATCTGTGAGATGTCGGCTTTCAGGACCCAACCTAAGTGCCATCGGGTCAACAAGCCGGACCTTTGTCCAGAATCTGTTTACCTGCTCTTTAATTGTTTGCTGTTTTACCTGTTTGGTGGCCGTTTAAATAGTTTTGTGAGCTCTTAGCTGATGACATTCCTTTGGACATGTCTATATTTAAATAACACATCTGGTGGTTAAACTGTTAAACCAGATGTCCAAAATATCTGCTGGTGCTTGTTTGTGGTGAGCAGCAGATCAAACATGTTAAGAATTATAAATGGCTTCAAGTGCACATTCAGGCCTGTGAGACACTCACACTGAACTGTAGTCAGATGCTGCTCATTTTACGTTTTCACTCATGTCTTCACTTTTTCCCGACACGCTTGCCTTTAAATCTGGCTCTCTCTGTGTACCTGGCCTGTACCACTAAACTTGCTGTCTTTACAACATCTACCCCTTCCTTCTTTCACATAATGGTATGATCCAAATCTGTCTTTGCATGTGATAGGCCACATGGTGTGCCCATCAAAATAAAGTCCCACCCCTGCCTGCATGGATTCTCAGCAGGACGTGAGAATCCATGAGCTTAATGATTACATTTAGACATATTCAAAAAACTGTCAGGGAGAACATCGTGCATGTGTGATAATTGCCATAATTGTTCAACATTTGTCACTCTTATGGCTAAAAACATTAAATACATCACTTACTCACATATAGAGGGTTAAAGAGACAAAAAGATGTTGCTTTGTCTCTTTAATCCCGATCTGATGTTGTTACAAATACAAATACCATTAATAGCATAAAATGGGGGAAAAAATGGGTTTTTGGTGACACTATGGCCCACCCATCAAAAATGTATTGAAAAGACAAGGATGACTTTGTCAAATGTCCTAAAACAGGTGGAAATTATGCTGAAATTAGCATTTATTGATCTTATGTAGTCTGTCAAAATACAACTGTACCTCAGTGAAGCCAAGCACAGAGGAGCTGAGCACCACATCAGAGCAAGTCTAAGGAGCTTGGAAAGAAAAGCGTCTGGACTTCTCTAAGTTTCTTGAAACTTAGTTTCAAGAAGTTTCCAGACGCTTTTCTTTCCAAGCTCCTTAGACTACCATGACCTGGATGAATGAGAACCTTCACAGACACATCAGAGCAACTAAATCATATCCTGTTTTTTATTATCATAGTGTCACCAGAGCTCACTCAGCTTCTGACTTTTGCTTTTGGACCACATTCTAGTCAGAGACATGCTCAGTATCAAACTTTACAGGTTTATTTCACTGCTGACCACAAACATGGTTCATCTGTTTTGGAAAGCAAGTAACAGAGTAGCGGCTGACCACACTCAGTACATTTGAAAGCTGCAGGAGCTTTTTTCTTGTAACAGCATTCACATTTGTGTAAAAAGGCACAGCAAATGCAACTAAAAGCAGATTATGAAATACACATAAACTACAACAAAATATACACAAGCACACCAAATCCAGTTGAAAATGCACACACTTTTTCCATTGGTACAACTGTATTGTACACGTGTATAGTGACAACAAAGGCATTCTATTGTATTCTGTTTGCTAAATCTGGGTGACATCGTTGCGTTCACTCTATCTCAGATGTGTTTATGTTTTCAGTCAGCTCTCTCTGTGATCTGTAAGACATTAAAAAGTACAGAATAAAATAAACATTACGTTAAAACAAGGGAACTGTTTTTTATTGCATATTACACATCGAGCTTCACTTGACCTTTTTGATGCAAGATATTATTTTTTCTTAGTTTATGTAGTGAAATTAAGGTTTAATACTACACTTTATATCATCTCAGCATTATCTAACAGAAAAGCTTGGGAGTGAGTGTAGAGACTATACATAATCCACTGGCATGTAACAACATGGGAGCATCTGTACTATCAAACCCAAATTCATTCATCTTAATCACACATTGCTTATTGTCTGAATGCAGCGCATCAGGCACCACAGCCCCCAGTCTTACCAACTGTATCGTAGGAGGGATCCTCTGCTACAGGTTGGTAGAGTCCTGCTGACGGCATCTTTGTGTTGGTTCCTGCTTCTGCTTCGACAACAGGTCAAATTAGATATGTCGCTAGCCAAAACTTTTAATTAATTTACTTAAATAACTTGAATAAACAGTTTGTATCACTTAGACCAGCAGTCTCAAACATATGGCCAGTGGGCCAGAATTGGCTCGGCAAAGAATCCAATCTGGCCAGCTGGATGGTTTTGGAAAATATGATGGAGGGCATACATTTCTGGACTTTCGGTATTTTTTTTAAAAGAATTTCTCAGCTTTTCTTGCTGATAAAGACCTCACCCACAACCATTTATACTACACCAAAAGAGTTAAGTATTAGATTAACAAATAACTTTTTTTAAAAAAGTCACAAAAACTGTGTTTTATAAATATGGCACAGTCTGGACAGTGATCTACCAGAAGTTTTTTTTTTTTTTTTTTCTGTAATTTCACACATTTATTATATAAATTGAGATGGGCTGCTGAAATTGAACTTCTTTATCTCATATTAAGATGTCTCAGGGATTAAATGTGTAGTTAAACATCTTCAATTTACCAGAAAGTGGAGTTTCACTCGTCTGGCCCACTTAAATCAAAGTGAGCTGCGCGTGGTCCTCGATGCAAAATGAGTTTGACATCCCCGACTAAGACAAATTACTGGATGACGTTTCTAATATCTCAGTCCACTGATTAAAATGGCTTAGAATCAGAATTAGTCTCACCTTGTCGTTGAGTGTCACCCATGGTGTAGTTGTAGTGAACAGGTCTAGAGGGCAATACACCTTCATCCTCTGATGGGGAGGGACGGTGGAAGTGAAGGGATGGATGACCACAGTAACATCAGTGATGATGATTCATACATGTGTCACAGTATTCATTAGTCTTGATTTGAAATTGTAACACACACACACACACACACACACACACACACACACACACACACACACAAAAGCAAAGAAACGTCTAACTGAGCTTCTGTTGTTTGCCTGATAGTTCTGCTATGATGACAACAGTATCGCGTGCTCTTAACTGCCTCTTGGCTTTATCCTACTTCTCTGGAGGTGGAGCTAGAACTATTTAAAACTATATTTCTTTCTTCATGAATAAACAAAAGTGCATGCACTTTGCATTTGTTTTACTGCATTACAAAGTTCTTAGGTGTAGTTTGAAGCTGACTAGGTGTGGGGAATTGTACTTCATGCCACATTTGACCATTTAGAGATGCATGAGTAAATTCACAACCATGAACTTAGACACAGCGCATCTCTAAAAGAGGAAATTTAGTCTTATATTCTTTGTCGTTTTCATTTGAGGCAGATGTTCGGGAAGCTCAAATTATCACTAGTAGCTACACTATAATAAATAACATGTGCCCATCAAACAAAGATACAGCGACTACAACACAAGAATTGTAAAGCAGTCTTTTTCTTCATAGAAGTAACTTTGCGCTACTGTTGCTCCTCAGTGACATACCTTTCCTCTTCACGGTTTTTCTTACAACAGCATATGTTGCTCTGTCTTCATCCACTGTGCTGGCCTCTATATAGACTGAAACACCAGATTTAAGAGAAACTATTTCTTAGTTCCAGCCATTTAGTAGACAACATTCACTTTTGTGTAAAAACTTATCCACATATCTGTCTGACAGAGAATACTAAACCACAAATCTATTATTATTATTATTATTATTATAAGGTGTTCGTGTTCTGACCTGGTCCATCTCCAGCTGAGCCTGCACAGTCTACCCTTGTAGACTGACAACACAATGCTGCAGTATAAAAGGTGGGGAAACAACGACATGCAAAATATATTATATGCCAAATGTAATTAATTAGAACATTTTTCCAATTTAACAATTCTTAATGTGCAGTGACTCCAGATTACTGCTGGTTAGAAAACATGCACTTTTAATTTAACAGTACATATTGTGAGTTTGTAGCACAGCAAAACAAATGCAACGATCTCAGAGTTATGAATGAAATATAATGTTTATGTTATTGTTTTACCTCTGTCCCAGTAACCTTTGCGATACAGTCCCACTGCCACCAACAGAGCACTAACTAAAACGGTGGCAGTGATCCAGGGTGTGGCAGCAGAGGAGGAATGGCTCATGTCTTTGTGACCATCTGGATTGGTTGTGTATTTTGTAGTCTGAGAGTCTAAATGATGGTTAGAAAAGATAGAAAAGTTGAAATGAGAGAAGAAAGATGAACGTTCCAAATATTCATGCCAGCTTCTTCAAACTGATGCATTTAAAATCTTGTCACTCAAATTAAAAGCTGTTGTTTAAATCTGTCAGTGTTTCAGAAATATTACCTACTGTACAAACAGATTTAACAGCTTTACTTAGAAAGTGCATCAGCAATCATTCATATCACATGTACGTGTAAACCTTATTTTAAAACATCTCACCGACTCACCTGTGACGTTCAGCCAGCTCTCTGGTGATTCTCCAGCTCCTGAGATGCTGCACTTGTAAAGTCCTTCATCTGACTTGGAAACTCTGTGAATGGTCATGTTTCCTGTGGAGCTTCTATGGGTGAGAAATCCATTTTTGTAGAAATCAGCTGTTAACTTGGAGGAAGCAGTTTTCTTTCTGCAGCTCACAGTCACAGTTTCTTCTTTTACCACTCGAACGGCAGGACTCTCCAGGATCACAGAACCATCTGAATCAACAAACATTTGATATTTATTTCATATTAACTGAATTAAAATGAATCATTAAATATTAAATATTGTTTCTGCAAACCTACCAGTGACAGAAATGTTGATAATGTTGCTTCTCGTCCCTCCTTCAGTCTCATACCAGTACGCTCCACTGTCGTCTGTGTAAGCGGTTTTAATTTTGCAGGATGATCCTGTTGGTGTCCTCTCATTAGTTTTGTTACATGATTCTACTTTCCCTTTGAATTTATGAACTTCACAATAATCGACTCCTTCACAGTGAAATGTTACTTCTTCATATTCAAAGAACTGCAATCTGTTTGGAACAATACGAAGAGAAACTGCATCTGGAGCAAAGAAGAAAAAAAGATTGAGTTTAGTTTTACTACCAAAACTGCTGATCTAGACTTAAGCAAAGAAAGAATAAAAGGATAAATAAAACCAAAAAAGTGCATCACAATTCCTGTGATGATGATGATGATGATACATACCAGAGAATGAGGTTCACTAAAATCACAAGAGAACTAATTTTACTCCTTCTTACCTTGCTTCTGAATTGCTCTCTCCTCCAAATATTAAATAAGTTTCATATAGAGGCGCAAACAGCTGGCACTCACCAACTTTCTGATCCTGTACACCCATCAGAGTCATGATGGTCATCGCTGAAGAGACATAACAGAGTTACTAAGATACTTGTTGACTTTTACAGCAATGAGGTGATTTATTACCACATCTTATAACTGGACCACCAAAATGAATTAATGTGGAAATAGATCAAATACTCACTCAGTGTGATGCAGAGAGCTCTGGACGCCATGCCTTTATGCTGACTGAAGACAGCCGTTAGCAAAGAGCATTTACCAAAACAATTTTAATATTAATTAAATATTTTTAGGACTTTTTAGGAATAATCTAGTTTTAGCAAATTAGTTTCCGAAGAAGCTGAGTTGCTTTTGTGTCAAGTCAAGCCTCACTGTTTCAGTTCTCTAACAGTGAGTGAAACAAGGAACCAATCCAGACTTAGTCATGTTTTATGCAGCTTGTAGGCTGGCTCACGTTTCGCATGATCACATCCTCAGTTTAATGAACTTTTCTGCAATATGTTACAAAGGTGAACATTTTAAAGCTCTGCTGGTGATCCTCAGGGCACTTAACGAATCACCAAAGACACTGAATCTATTTTCATTCACAGGAAAGTTAGATTAAACATTATTGTCATGTAGTGTGAACATTTAGTTTTTTGTTCCTGAATAGTGGGTTCTGCATCGTGCTGCAAGTGCAATGAGAGCGTTCCTGGCTTACATAAACAGAATGAAAGAGAAAGTGAGCGATAGCTTCTATGTAGGGAATCATAAAAAATGCTGAATGACGTGAAGTCATTACAAATAAGAATAAAGTCAAATCACTTAAATCACATTTCCTGCCTAATCTGATACTCAATTTGAACTTAACCAGGTCATCTTGACCTGCTACCTAATGAGTGTACCTAATTAAGTGGCTGATGAGTATACAAACAGACATATATACATATGTGCAGCAAAAGCAAGGCATAAAAAAAGCCATTTGGTAATATTTATCTGTGTAGCTAGTGTGAACATTGTGTGTTACAATTATGCAAACTGAATTAATAAAATTTTGCTCCAAATAAATAAATTAAAAACATTTTTCTGCTTTGTAATCTTTAAGACTGATGACTTTTACTAAAAACTGAGCAAGTTGCTCACAGAGACAGATTCAGTGACAGATTCTTCGAGGAATCAACAATCCAACTAAAATATGATGACAAGTTAAATTTTAATTACAGATGTTTCATGACCAAAACAGTTCGACTGCACTGGGGCTTTGTTAGGAGCATGATTTTAAAAATGTCACTGTTTCACCGCCAGTTAAAGAAAAAAATGCAGCCCTTTTTGACGAAGAGACTTCCACTTCCCAAAGAAAGCACCAGTTTTAAACTGAAAGTAAGAACAGAGAGACTTATGTAACTGTTTGTGGGCACATGAGGACACCTGACTCCAGTTGGGTGAGGAAGTAGCACCATAAATGCAAACAAGGCCGTCAGAAGAGGAAGCAGTGTGGACTTCTGACTAGCAGGGAGCATTTTGATAAATATTCAACTTAGGTTTTGGGCTTTTGACCATAAATGCTGGTGTATGCCATTACAACAGAACCTACAGTGGGATGCAAAGGTTTGGACAACCTTGTTAATAGTCATTATTTTCCTGTATAAATCGTTGGTTGTTACGATAAAAAAATGTCAGTTAAATATATCATATAGGAGACACACACAGTGATATTTGAGAAGTGAAATGAAGTTTTGGGGATTTGCAGAAAGTGTGCAATAATTGTTTAAACAGAATCAGGCAGGTGCATAAATTTGGGCACCACAAAAAAAGAAATGAAATCAATATTTAGTAGATCCGCCTTTTGCAGAAATTACAGCCTCTAAACGCTTCCTGTAGGTTCCAATGAGAGTCTGGATTGTGGTTGAAGGTATTTTGGACCATTCCTCTTTACAAAACATCTCTAGTTCATTCAGGTTTGATGGCTTCTGAGCATGGACAGCTCTCTTTAACTCACACCACAGATTTTCAATGATATTCAGGTCTGGGGACTGAGATGGCCATTCCAGAACGTTGTACTTGTTCCTCTGCATGAATGCCTTAGTGGATTTTGAGCAGTGTTTCGGGTCGTTGTCTTGTTGAAAGATCCAGCCCTGGCGCAGCTTCAGCTTTGTCACTGATTCCTGGACATTGGTCTCCAGAATCTGCTGATACTGAGTGGAATCCATGCATCCCTCAACTTTGACAAGATTCCCAGTCCCTGCACTGGCCACACAGCCCCACAGCATGATGGAACCACCACCATATTTTACTGTAGGTAGCAGGTGTGTTTCTTGGAATGCTGTTCTTT
>VVHJ01061700.1:0-10753 GCA_015107715.1 Tylochromis polylepis | reverse complement strand
TATGCCACATCCCCATTGAGTTCCTGATGAAGGCTCATAGGGTCCTGTTGATCTTGTATAGATCTAGGCATTCCAGGATCCATGTGTGGGGGCATCAAGTCATAGGCCCAGGTTGGTGCACAGGTTGGTCAGCCTAGTCTTGCAGTCTCGGCTGACTGCTCGGTCTACCAGTAGCTGGTGTTTTGCGCCTCTGGTATTCTTGCCAATTCCTTTCTGTGCCCTTCTCAGTACAGAAGATCATCGGCTGTGCTCTTCACTCCCTGGAGGAGCTGTACAGGTCCTGCTGCCACAGGAAAGCCTGCAGCATCCTGAAGGACGCATCCCACCCCGCACATCACCTGTTCCAGCTGTTACCTTCAGGAAGGTAGTGCAGGACAATCAAAACCAAAACAAATAGACTAAGAAACAGCACATACGCCAGGGCTGTTGCATTAATAAATACACTCAGGGGATAAATCGCTGTGAAAACACAAAATTCACTGTGCAATATTTTTCTTTTTAATTGTACAATATTTCTAAGGAACTGTGCAACATTCTAAGGACTAAACCACTGTGTGACAACCGTACTCTCACTTGTTCATTCTTATATACAGCCTTGTATATACTATATTTACTTATTTATTTTATTTATTGTACATATATACTTTTCTTTCTCTTAAAAGTGTGCTCTTTTCACTTGGACTGAATGGGTCTGCTTACAATTTTCATTGTTCTAATGCACAATAACAATAAAGATTCTGATTGATTCTCATATATTGACCCATTTGCCTGTTCATCTTAGCTGCTATTATGCCTGGCAGGAGCTTCCATGTGGTGCTGAGGCAGGTTATTGGCTGGTAGTTGGATGGGACCGGTCCCTTCTGGGGGTCCTTGAGGATCAGGACTGTCCGGCCTTCGGTTAGCCATTTCAGGTGACTCTTGTAGACTAGCAGCTGGTTCATTTGTGCTGCCAGACGCTCATGGAGTGCAGTCAGCTTCTTCAGCCAGTAAGCGTGAACTATATCAGGCCCTGGTGCTGTCCAGCTTTTCATACTGGAGACTCTTTCTTGGATGTCTGCTACTGTGATGGTTACTGGACTCTGTTCTGGAAGGTTGCTGTGGTCTGTTCTTAGATCCACTAGTCACTGAGCATTGCTGTTATGGGTTGCATCCTTCTCCCATATGCTCTTCCAGTATTGCTCCGTCTCCAGCCTTAGTGGTGCTGTTCTCATGTTGTTCCTCTGCCACTGAGAGTACACCTTGGCTGGTTCTGTGGAGAACAGCTGGTTTATTCTCCTACCTTGGATCTCTTTGGTGTACCTCTTCAAGTGGCTGGCCAAGGCTGTGAGTCTTTGCTTGGCAGTCTCCAAGGCCTCTGGTATAGGTACCTTCTTCGTCGCACCTTTCTGCAGCTCCGATAGTTGGCTAACCTCCCTCCATGCTACCTTGATCTTGGCCTCTAGCCTCCTTCTCCATGGAGGGTACTGCTCCTTGTCACTGTTCAACTTGTAGCCAAACATCTCGCTGATCACTGCTGCTGTAGTGTAGATCAGCTGGTTAGTCTCACTAATGGTGGCGGTAGGTATCGTCCATAGTGCTGCATTCACATCATCTAGTAGATCTTCTGAGGGTACTTCACGTAGTCTTGGTAGCCGGCTACAGAGGATCCAGGTTTCAAGCTTCGCCATGATCCTATCTTTCAGGTCAGTTCCTCTCGCACTCAACGATCCTTCTTCTATCACACTTGGGGCTTGGTACCCAATCTCAGGCAGGGGTATATATAATGTGTGTATATATATTTGGTGTGTTTGATTTGTATTCTGATAATTGTCTGGCAGTGTTAACAGAAAAACCCATCCTTCAATAAGCTTCAGCTTGATAGAATACTGGGAAACTTTTAAGGACTGGGCTATTGTCTGTCAGAACTAGTTCTTAAGATGTGCTTTGCAACCACATAAAACGTTAAATGTCTTTGAAGTTATTATGATTGCTCGCACACAAAGCTGATTGACAAGCTTTGCATTCTAGAGAGGAAATTGAAAGATGTCACATTATTTGAAAACTGCTAAAACAAAGCACATTTTCAAACTGGCCATACACTGATAGTGTAGCTATTGCTGTGGACAGGAATCATGCCAACACAACCAGCAAATTCTTGCTCCCAGTCACGCGAGTCCATCATTTAGCCCTTAACCTGAAGCAGAATGAATATTCCATCTTGTCCGGTTTGCATTTGGACCAGTCTTTGGCAGCCTGGCAGAAATCTCTCATTTTGCTGTTGCATAATGTCCACTATTGGTCCACATTTAAAAAAAAAAAAAAAAGCTTCTTTCCTTTCTGAGCAACTTGGTGGGGATTTATTTTTTCCTAAGGTTTAAAAAAACTACATCATTGACGTAAACACTGAAATCTAAAAAGTAATAACACAAAAAAACTGTCACCTGAAGCTACCTGGGGTCCGTTATTTCACGGTAATGTTTTCAGTTCAGCCTTATGTAACTCTCCTTAACTAACCTCGGCTTTTTTAGCACATCTTTTCTGGATAATGGTAAAAAGAAACCAGCGTGTTCCTGTTTATAGAGCCTCTAAAAACATGTTCAGTCTCAGAAGATTGCTGCATCTTTTACGTTTGAGCACTTCAGCTTTCCTTTATTTATGAGGAGCAAACAGAGAATGGGAATGCCCTTGACTCAAAACAATGAGAGCTGGGTTTGTGACCCTGAACTAATGAACAGCTGCAGGTATCAGTAGATTGGTGTTGGAGTTCTTTGTGCTCCTGATTCACCGGTCTCAATGCATAACATTACTGTCTTTGTTTAAATAGCTAGTAATCACAATATCTTCACATCGACGTCTCGTATTCATTTCCATTAATTTCTTTTCCTGATGGTGTCCAGTGAGCACTTTCTCTCCCAGCACAAAGCCCTCATCTTCCTCTCCCCACTTTGAATGAGCCATCAACACTCTTACTCCATTCAGCAATCAGCCGTTAGCTCTATTACCACCTCTGACTACCTTTCCCAGATGAAGTCAGTAATTTTGGCAGGGTGTAGCTTATGTAATCCCTCTTCATTGGGACTTTGCTATGAAAAGTTCTCCATGAACTGCCTTCACGCTGAAAACATGAGCTCCTTGTACACTAACCCAGCATAAACAGAAATTGGTGAGAACAATGATTGCTGATTGGCTGCACAGAAATATGCTGAGCTCCCACTCTGGTTTCCTACCTCACATATTGTAGTGCTTGCAGGCATGCTGTTGTCTCCTGTGAGTTACCTTAATATAAAGAGAAAGTGATGTTTTTTAGGTAGGCGAACCAGTCCTACACCAAAACTTTGAGATTTAAGAAAGTTCTTTTCATAACTAAGCTCTGGGGTACGTACTACTGGATTTTGGCCAGATAAGTTGTTGGGATGGGGTGATTCAGTTCAGTTTAATGTACCAGTTAACATGGCGCCATATGTGTGTATAAATAAGATTGAAATGAATTAAATTAATTGAATTATGTAGAGCATCTATAACAATCAGTCAAGAGAAAATGGAATCGATTACTTTGACACTTAATGTAACTGTGTGTTTGTAAAGCAATTTATTATTGGCTATTTGCCGATCTATCCATTTATTGGTGTTGGCTTTTATACCAGTCAATAAATGGAAAAGGGAAAAAAAAAAAAGAAAAGAAGGAAGGAACATGTTGGAGGAATGTGTTGATGATTTATGTTCTGGAAAAACCCTGTGAATAATATCTCAATATCACATTTTTAAATTACCAAATATCGGGATCAGTCTTAAAAATCCGTTAGTCAGGCTTTACTAGCGATACTAGTTTATCTCCTCTTGTGAACGTTTTTTCATTGGGTGCGTTTGTGGGTAAAAGTGCATCCTCTGTGTGGAGGGCACAATGAAGAGTGGAGGAGAAGAAAGGTGTGCCATTTTTACACAGGTAAAAATTGATTGAATAACACGATCAAATTTTAGGCGGGAAGAATAAATCAGGAAAGATTAAAGCAAATTTTTGATTTAATTTTGTTTTAGCTGTTAAGCTTATATCTGTCCACTAAGGTTCACATTGTCTGTGATAATACCAGTATAAATTTTTACATGGTATAAAAAGGTCATATTGCAAAAAACGCTGCTATAGCAATGTTATGCCTTTTTGTTCCCTTGTGTGAAAAACAGCCATGTATCAGCCTGATGCTTTTTACCAAAAATTTCCAGGGAAAACACTACCGAGGCAATTTTTCTCTTACATTTGGCTTATGGATATAATGCTGTTATTATACTAATATTACTACTATATACTATTATTGGACTATAATGCTGCTGCAGGCAGCTTAGAGCAATAGATTCATGCTTCAAATTAGAAAGTTTGTCATCTGTGACTGTAGCTCTTTGGAATTAATTAATTTTGAGGCTATATCGCCCACCCCGACTGTCCACTTGTGTTCGGTAATTAAGGTAAGCTGAGTCTTTCATAGTTATATGTGACTGAGGCTGGCAAGAGAATGCTGCTGTGTTTTTGTTTGTTTGTTTTGTGCCGCATATTTTGGAGGACCAATGCCATCTCCTGCTCCTGCAGCAGCAACATTATCTGTTGTCAGTTACACCAGTATAACTACAGAGCGGATTGCATACAATACAAAGAGCACCAGTGAGAGTCACAGTAAAAGTATTTTACATGCAGCAATGAATAATTTAGTTACCTTATTAAGTACCCATCCAATCATACAGACAGATAAAACTGTATTAAGCCATAACATTTGCCTTGTGCACAGGGGTCAACTTTAAGGCTGCCATGCCCTGAAAAACAAGGGGGGAAACCCTATACAATACACAGATGGTTCCTAGATCAGCTGGCAAGTCTTTGATTAAAAGGTCAACTGGTTAGCAAGAGTTTGTTGAAGTAGAGCCATCTGCTCTTGTCTCTTGCTTTTCCTTGTCCTATTGCAGCAGATATTTTAAATAAAAGATTCAGTAACATTCACAAAGACCCAGAGGGCGATTTCATTGGCCTCAGTTATTCCTTCACCATTCAAGAGGAACTAAACCACCACTGAAAAAGTTGTCTGTAATCATGATAAAACCCTTTGATAAAAATGTATTTGTATAGAGAGCAGTTGCAAGGGCTGCAGTGTCGTAGAGCTATTCACCAAGGGTTGTTCTGTTGACAGAAGAGAAAAAGTTAAGTGTGATGGGCTAGAACGTGTACAGGATGTACATTGTATTGTATTGAATCTTTATTTCGAACATGTTACAATAGTATAGCACCAACAACAAGAGAGAGAGGAAAAAGAGACAAACAAACTAAGCAAAACAAAAGGAAAACAAAGCAATAATAATTATAAATAACTTACATGTTCAAAAAGGAGTAGGAATAAGCATAAGCTTATTTAATCCTACCCCCTTTCCACTATTTAGTAACTCATAGTCTACACTTTTTCTTCCTGTTTATGCTCTGTCCATCAGAAATTCTTCATCACAATTTGTTACATGTATTTTTTATTATTATTATCATTATTATATTTTTTTATAACCCCAGTAACATGTAAAAAAAAATATAATACAAATTAACAGATGTATATACTTATATAAACATACTTGTGCACCCACACATACATACACATCGCTATTGTGAAAATAGTGGGTGAAAACACCCGCTCAGAGCCCTCCCTCCTCCCTGTACTTTGCAAATCATACTTGTCTTGTAGTTTGATCTTCACAGAAGGCAATGATAATTCATTTAGCATCACAAAGATTAAGCTTTTTGTCCTATATGTTTGGCTGAACACTATAAAACCATTTTTGTTTTATTTGTCATTGTGAAATTAATACATGTTGGTAATAATTAACTCAAAATTATATTCACGGTAGACCATGCATTTTTTTCTTTTTCTTTTTTTTCTTTTTTTTGTTAAACCATTAGGTAGCTCTGTAGGTGGAGGAGGTTGATGTATTTCTTGAAAGACTACTCCATTAGGAACTAATGCGGCTAAAATAAACATCCATCTATGTCAGGTTGTTAAAATCTTTGGGTATTATTCATGTAAGACTTTGGCATTGATGGATAGAAAAACCTTTGTTTAAATGCCATCACATGGAATGAAAATGGAGATAAAATGACAAATATCAATGGACTGTAAGAGCCCAACCTATTAAGGTGTAAGAGATACTTTGTGCAAAGTAATATGTCAGAGCAGAAATTTGATCAAAGCTGTGAGTAATGGCTGCTAATTTTCTTTAAGCTGACCCCAGCTCAAGCTAATACTCATTCCCCCGGGCAACATCTGTTCAGTGCTCCTCCAAGTAAAGGCCACGTCTAATTGCTACCTTTTGTTTAATCATAATTGACTGTCGGCTTATTTCTCAGTATATGACTCTTAAAGTTATGAGTTAAGAAGTGAGATTTTAGATCTGTGCTAGAGAGACACACAACTCAGACAGTAGCTGAGTATTTGGTTCTCATGGGCAACATGTTGGATGTAAAGACCTGACTGACTTTGGTTTTGAAGGGTCAGTCGATTAATTGAAGCATCTGCCAATCAGAAAGCTTTGTCGTTTGCTTATGATCAGGTGGTTTCTCAGGGTTTTTTTTTTCTTCTGATTAATAATTCCAGTACTAATAACTATTGTTACTTGAACATGAAACTCAAGTTCTCATTGCTATTTTTGTGGTATAATTACTGTGTGTTGCTGGTACAGCTCAGAACAATGTAGGACCTGCACAGATTGAAAGCAGAAGTGTAAATAGAAGGTTGGCTGACGTGGTTTTGTCGGGGCTGATGCCCATTATTAGTAAATAGGGAGATTAAAACAAATGTTTTCTTTTCTTTCTTTCTTTCTTTTTTTTTTTTAAGAAAATTTCTTCAATTATTTGTCTTGTATAAGTAAATGTATTATGGCAGGAAATCTGTCTTTTGGAACAATGCCACCTAATTCCTAATGAGTTCTATATCCTAATGCTTACAAGCTGTAATCTTGAGTAACAGCTGTCATTGTTCTGTTTTTTGTGCTTTTAAATATGCTTTTGTATCCTTTGTATTTTTAATGGGTTTTTTTGTTTTGTTTTTTCCCCCCACATGCCACGTCCAGCATTTTCTTTGTTTTCTTTTTTAAATAAGCCATCAACCTGTCAGAGACTACAAAGAAAAGCTGACACTTTTAGATGGCCCTGAGTGTACATATTAAAAAAAATGTGAGCTGCTCCCTCATAAATAACATCACCAAACAGCAGCCAGCGCTGTGACTGCGTCAGATATTTCGTGACTCTTTGACCGTTTCCGTTACGGCCGTTTGTCTGTTTGCCCTTTTTATGGCCCACTGAAAAGATCTATACATATTAAAGTATCAGATAGTATGATTTTATTTTTATTTTTATCACTCTCTCTTCTTCTTTTATCAAAGTTCTGGGGTGTCTGAAGCTGCTTGCTTAACTAAGCTGCTTGCTTAACTAAGCTGCTAGCATAACGTTAGCCATGGTGCTCTTTTTCCTCCATTTTTTTCCATTTTATAGTCTTAGTTCATGCATCTCTGCATGTGCCTTTTGTTAGTTTGTCTTACTCTAGATATTCCTGCCGATCCAGATATTGCAAGATTGTTTTTGCACAGCTGTACCCTAGCTTTAACCATTTGTCACTGTAAAAAGTGCCTTTTTGGGGGGGTATTTTAGTGCTGCTGGGAAAACCATGCATGCTTGTCAACAATGAAACGGAGCACAAATGTGGTGTTGCAACTTGCTACCTTATATTTGAACCATAACTCTGCAAAGGTAAACTAAATCTAAAGCTCAAAGCTGCTGCTTCAGACTGTGAGCTAGATACTCTTTGTTGCTCTGTGCTTTTTGACCGCTATTAATGTCAAGTAACTAATCAGATTACATTTGTAACTCCAAATATTTTATCATTAAAAAAAATGCTGAATAGCCACCTCAGCTTTACAGGGCTCAAAGAATTGGAGCCAAATGACTCAAATGTCTTGTGAAGTGTTTCTCAGCACATCGCAGCTGCTTTGGCAGCCTGTGAACGACCAAAAGAATATTTGGCACAGGTGACCTTCGATTCTGTAAAACACGATCCATTTACTCTGGTTTGTCTGCATCCTACTATTGAGTGATAATCAACACGTTCTTGTGTTGTTAGTTTATTTTCCTTCACATCTTCACCACCTCCCACCAACAGATTTATCATCACAATCAACTTTGGGATGGTCAAAAACAATGCGAATACAATAGTTTAGCAGCAGAGATATTTAGCCGTAAATAGATTCTGTACCCTGAAATCACACTTGCACTAAACTTATTCACTCACTACTTCCAGTTTGCAGTGATGAGACCAAAAGCCTGCCTGTAAACAAGCTTTGAGGGGGCGTCATGCTGTGCTTTGAAAAGTTTGATGGTTGGCCTTTGATTATATCCAAGGAAAAAAAAAGAGAGAAAAATCTGTGGGAAGTTTGCCTTGCTTTTTGTGAGGATAGTTAATGCTTCCGTTTCTGCCAAGGTTGTAAGAACCCTACCTGACAGAGTGAACTGTACATTGGTTTTTGAAAGGAAATGATCAGAAGCCGACGGGGCTTTCTGTACAGTGGCTCCATGGTGAGTAACAGACAGGAACTGTTCTGATGCACACACAGTACATGTAAGTGTTTTGCTCTTAAATTGATACATACTGTGCTTTTTCCATTGCCTGTGTAATAAAGACCTGTTTTCGAAGAACCTATACTACTGCTATTGTGCTCTACCGGCATACTTTCAACCATTTTTTTAAATAATGGTAGAATGTAATGTAATGTAATGTAATGTAGGTCTGTAATGTCAATTAGCCATTAGCTTTGTGCAAATGGCTGATTGTTTCAGCAATCAACTATTGTTTTGTACTTTGTGTTCCTGCTAATGCATTTAATATTTATATTACATTAAATCTGCCTTGTCCTAGTTTTGTGTCAGTAACTACTTATGGTGGAATTAATAAAAGATGTATGTAGCTTCTGGATCTGAAAAGTACCTGAAACCTGCTTTCTTTTTATTAGCCACTAGGGGGAGGTTTGTGGTTGTGGTTGTGAAGTAATTCTCACTGTGTAGAGATCTTGGAGAAAACAGACCTAGGCTCCCTTGCTTAAGTAACTTGTAGAGATGCTAATTTAACTTGTCAGTTTTTTTTTCCCACTATGCATTTGTGTTTGTCAGAAAAAGACTCCACTGAGTGTGGTTAGTGCATGACAGGTGAGGCATCTTAAACATGTTAAAATAGGTGACTGAACAAATTAGCAGCATGACAGCCTTGCAGAAAAGTAAAAAAGAAGCAAGAAATGTTATTACTTAGCAACCTTTTAGCTAGTCAGGCCAAAATAGTCAACTTATGATCAGTAATTGCATTAATTACTGAGGCCAAGGCCAAGTCATTCATTGTTGTTTGTGACACTACTGTAATATGAAACCTGTCTTCCTACCTGTTTAAGCAAAAATTGTATCTGTTACCAGTAATCTTACAGGGGAATAATGGGATGGTACTAATGAGGTCGCTCAACCCTATTCTGGATGTCAGTATGAGCAGGTTCGAAGGTGTTTCATGTGCTATGATTTGGCAACATTTGAAAGCCAGAGCCTGAGATGTTTCACTGAGAGCACAACGCTCTTTCAAAACTTCTTAATATGTATGTCATTACTCCCTGTTCCATGGTGTTGTGTTATAATTAGGTCTTACCCATCACACTGTTGAACATTTTAGGGTAACTATTGTGCGCAATTTGGCACTTGCCAGTTAGCCTAGCAAGCTGGGAGCTGAGATATGCAAGCTAGGCTAACTGGCTCTTTTTTTTAGAAAATGGTCTTCAGAAAAAGAGACCTTGCTAGTTGTAGATTCCAAATGTTGGCACCAAATCTGAGTCATTTCATGTTATTTGAACACCTGTTCAGTTATCAGGAAGAAAGGAGAAATCATGTTTAGAGTTATGAATTAAGACATTATTGGTCCAGATGGTTGTCCCTCCCTGGGCCTGGTTCTGCTGGAGGTTTCTTCCTGTTAAAAGGAAGTTTTCCCTTCCCACTGTCACCAAGTGCTTGCCCAAAGGTGGGTCATCTGATTCTTAAGGGGTTCTCTTTGTTATTGTATTGTTTAAGTTTTGATGATATTTGGAGCTATATGAATAGAATTAAATTGAATGTCCTTTTGCTAAAGTATTTGGCTACACAGAGCCTAAGATGGGTGAGGGGTTGCTGGCACTTTGACCCTCTGCCTTAACCAAGACACACGGTGCTGTTCATGTAACCACCAACAAGGCCTGGCTTGATGCCAGAAGTGATCCAGACATAAGCCCATCCATCCATCCATCCATCCATCCATCTTCTTCCGCTTATCCGGGGCCGGGTCGCGGGGGCAGCAGCCTAAGCAGAGAAGCCCAGACCTCCCTTTCCCCAACCACCTCCTCTAGCTTGTCTGGGGGAACACCAAGGCATTCCCAGGCCAGCCGAGAGATATAATCTCTCCAGCGTGTCCTGGGTCTGCCCCGGGGCCTCCTCCTGGTGGGACATGCCCAGAACACCTCACCCAGGAGGCGCCCAGGAGGCATCCTGGTCAGATGCCCGAACCACCTCAACTGGCTCCTTTCGATGTGGAGGAGCAGCGGCTCTACTCTGAGCCCCTCCCGGATGGCTGAACTTCTCACCCTATCTCTAAGGGAGACGCCAGCCACCCTTCGGAGGAAGCCCATTTCTGCCGCTTGTATCCGCGATCTCGTTCTTTCGGTCACTACCCACAGCTCGTGACCATAGGTGAGGGTGGGG
>VVHJ01061693.1:0-11608 GCA_015107715.1 Tylochromis polylepis | reverse complement strand
GCTGCATGTTCATCACCCCTGTGTACTTCCTGTTTTACTTTGGTGATCCCCTGGCAGTGTGCTGTGTGTGTGTTGTGTCTGCTTTCCCCCCATCTCATTATCATTATTTATGTCAGCTGTGCTCCCCGTGTGTTCTCACTGATCTCATGATCCCTCTGTGTATTTATGTCCACGTCTCATTCAGTTCGGTGTGGCGTCGTACCCTCATGAGTTGTCATCCCGTCTGTGTGTTCCGTTTGCCTGCCTACCTATCGGTCCTTTGTTCATGTGTATCTAGTCGTTTGGAGTAACCACTAATAAAGTGAGTTTAATTCATCATCTCATCTCTGAGTCCTGCACTTGGGTCCACCATTCCGCCTGCCAACAAGCAGACCATGACACATATATATATATATATATATATATATATATATATATATATATGATTTATCTAAACAGTTCAACTGCTATATGAAATCTGATTGGCTGAGCGTGGCCATGTGATTAGGGTCATGTAACTAAGGCACTATAAGCGATGTGTTTAATGGCAGGAAAAGTGTAGAAAATTACTAAAATCTAGTAAAAACAGATTTCACTCTGGGTTACACATTACTCTTAAATATTGTTCACAAATCAGTCTAAATCTGTGTTAGTGAGCACTTCTCCTTTCCCAAGATAATCCATCCCACCTCACAGGTGTGGCATATCAAGGTGCTGAATAGACAACATGAATATTGCACAGGGGTGCCTTAGACTGCCCACAATAAAAGGCCACTCTGTAATGTGCAGTTTGATCACACAGCACAGTGCCACAGATGTCGCAACCTTTGAGGGAGCCTGCAACTGGCATGCTGACTGCAGGAATGTCTACCATAGCTGTTGCCCATGAAATGAATGTTCATTTCTCTACCATAAGCTGTCTCCAAAGGCGTTTCAGAGAATTTGCCAGTATATCCAACTGGCCTCACAACCGCAGACCACGTGTAACCACACCAGCCCAGGACCTCCACATCCAGCATGTTCACCTCCAGGATCGTCTGAGACCAGCCACTCAGACAGCTGCAGCAACAATCGGTTTGTATAACCAAAGATTTTCTGCACAAACTGTCAGAAACCATCTCAGGGAAGCTCATCTGCATGCCCGCCGTCCTCATCGGGGTCTGGACCTTACTGCAGTTCATTGTTGTAACCGACTTGAGTGGGCAAATGCTCACATTTGATGGCGTCTAGCACGTCGGAAAGGCATTCTGTTCATGGATGAGTCCCGGTTTTCACTGTTCAGGGCAGATGGCAGACAGCGTGTATGGCGTCGTGTGAGTGAGCGGTTTGCTGATGTCAACGCTGTGGATCGAGTGGCCCATGGTGGCGGTGGGGTTCTGGTATGGGCAGGCATCTGTTATGGACGAAGAACACGGGTGCATTTTATTGATGGCATTTTGAATGCACAGAGATACCGTGACGAGATCCTGAGGCCCATTGTTGTGCCATTCATCCACGAACATCACCTCATGTTGCAGCATGATAATGCACAGCCCCATGTTGCAAGGATCTGTACACAACTCCTGGAAACTGAAAACATCCCAGTTCTTGCATGGCCAGCATACTCACCGGACACGTCACCCATTGAGCATGTTTGGGATGCTCTGGATCGGCGTATATGACAGCGTGTTCCAGTTCCTGCCAATATTCAGGCTCTTCGCACACCTATTGAAGAGGAGTGGACCAACATTCCACAGCCCACAATCAACAACCTGATCAACTCTATGCAACGGAGATGTGTTGCACTGTGTGAGGCAAATGGTGGCCACACCAGATACTGACTGGTTTTTGTGTATGTAGAAAATGTTTCAGGTCTTTGAGTTCAGCTCATGAAAATGGGAGCAAAAACAAAAGTGTTGCATTTATACTTTTGTTCAGTGTACTTTAATTCATTTTGAAAGTTTGGATTCATTTGCTTCATTGTACATAGTTCATATCACAATAAGAAAAACTAAATCTAAAATCTAAACACATAAATATGGACCCCTGACAGGGAATTCAGCCCTGCCCCAAATATGACCCCATTTAATGGGCTAAAGCTCATTAAATGGGGTCTGCCCATTAACTGACCCATATAAATTAGGGGAAATCCAGTGATGCCACACCACCGCCTAGTGATGATAACCAAACTAACTCCTGCAGTTGGAGTGTGTGAAGAGCTGCCTTGAAAATCCCATTCAAATAAGTACTGAATAAGGAAATCTATGAGAAGGACTGGACTGAATAAAAAGGAGGGCATTAGGATAAAAATAGAACAAAGATACTTTTTGGAGGACAGATTTTTCAAAGCAGAGTAAACTGAATGTCTGTAAAGAAGGCCAACAAAGAAGAAATAAACCTCTTTTTCAATTCATATATAAAAGTTTCCTTTCACCTCTGTGGAAGCCAGTCCATTTGCAAAGCAGTGTCAGAGTTATCACTACCACTAAGGACACACCTTCCACTCTGGGGTTTGTATAGGAGTTGGTGAGTTATTATGTTAATCGTGTGTTTACCGCTGTGGTGCGACAGCAGAATTAAATGTTTTCCTCTGCTACATTATTCATGGGCTCAAGGAAAGCCTTGGCTCCATGTTTGGCACTGGTTTGGGTTGTTTTGTTTAGCATCCCCTGTTACACAGGCCCTATCCACCCTACTTCTCACATTATGAATTCTTAATCGATGGCCGCACTCACTCACAGCCCAAATCTTGCTGGCTCCTCTCCCACGCCGCAGGCCCGAGGAGCTGGAAACAAGTTCAAGTGGAATCTCGTCTTTGTCCTCACGCTCTGTTTACAAGAACGCAACGCCGATTAACGGAGATAATCAGATAACAGCTTTTAATGAATAAATTATGATTGGCTGGATCAGGAAGCGCTAGATTTTTGCCCAGGAGGCAAAAAAGGATTTAAAATGAATGCTTAAACAATAAGTTGAAAATGTGCTCATGTGATACAACTGAGATACAGTCTGAGTACCTTTGTCCTCCAAATCTGTTGCCCAGCTTTTTTCTTTAAATGCGATTCATATTTATGCTGTGCGCTGACATATATCAAATCACTATAAAGTGGGATTTGACCATTTCTTTTTTTTATCAAGGTCACTCAGGTGCAGTAAAACAATGAGAAAGTGAAGTCACTTACTTAATATGAAATCATTCATCAGAGTAATATTGATTAAGGTTCCAGCATGGGGAGGGTCGGGTCACATTAGGATTTGGCATGGGACTCACCAATATCAATAAGTTCACAGTAAAAGATAGATAGGACCTAAGTTAAAAATCAATGCTCCAACAAGTTAAAGTCACATCATTTGAAGCCATTTCTCTTAACCTAAAAGCCATATAGTGTGTGGATAGCAGCACTGCCAAAAAAAAGCAAGAGTGTTATTGGAGTGCACTTTTACACACATGAGGTGTGGACAGAGGCCACCGGAGTGGTGAAAGAGAGATGGTAGTTGGTGGGATGGCTGGGTGGGTGGCTAGGTAGGCAGTGGTGGGGAAAAACTGATTTTTATTGAACCATTAAATCCCTAGTGCCAAATGTAATTTGAGGTTTTTGTTGCTTTGCCACCATTAGCTGCTAACAACCCAGTCGCTCCGGGCGATGTCCTGGTAAAAATAGAGTGGAGAGACAAGGGCAAATCGGAACAACAGCATATTCAATCTAGGCAGTTACGGTGTCATTAGCGTTAGCCCGTCTGATTCCTTAACGTCAAGGCAAATGGACACGTCACTCAGGAAGTTTCTAAATCTCATCAGAGAGGAGACACAGGTGGGGAGCAAGAGCCAAACAGTGCAGAGATGAAGCAGCATAATAGACAGTGAGGGAGCAGTAGGGACAGATAGAGTCTTGATGAGAGTGGGCAGGTGCATGTTTGTTTGGGATTGTGGGTTTGTGTGTGTGAGACCATGCATGTGTAAAGGATAAGTGCAGACTGCACGACAAGGGACAGGCCACATCACCATAAAATGTAATCTATTAAAGCTTATCCCAGACAAGATCGCTACATCTAAATTCATCTCAGTCTGTCAGGCCCTCTTCTATTCCCAATGCTGCTGTATCATAATGGGATGTGACAGGAGATGTCCTAAGGAATGAGGAAATAAGAGATCTCTATGTCACATAGCTGTGTCATTTTCATATAGCCTGCTGCCCCATAAGGACACAAAACAACATGTAGAGAGTTAAAATACTGCATTATAGACCTTTGTAATTCATTACATAAAGCCTTGCATCTCTATCTAGTTGCCAATCCAAGCTACAAAACTTAATCCTAGTCTCAGTGGAGCATGGCATTATTTCTTTCAGGATTTAAGCCCATGCATCAGAGTTTATAGAATTTATATAGTTATTCCACTTGCCATAATTACCATAATTTGCTATCTGTGTGTGGATCAAGAGTCCCTTCTCTTAGGCCTCAGACACACAGGCCTTGAAACTTCAGCAGCAGTAGTTGCTTGAGGTTTTTCACTCTTGCTACATAGGTGAAATTGGACACAAAAAGTGTGCTGCACCAAAAGCATCTGTGTGAATTCTTTGACTACTAAGGGATTGCTGCAGTCTCTTCTAGTTTGTAGGGAACATGCAGACATCTCTGCAAACAGTCGCCAACTGCTGGCCAAGCGGTAGGGAAAGTAGTCCTCTGCATTTAACCCATTCACGCAGTGAAGCAGTGGGCAGCCGCCAATCCAGCACCCGGGGAGCAGTGTATAGAGACAGTACCTTGCTCAGGGGTACCTCAGGGTAGCCGTTCGGTGGATTTGAACCTTCCAATCAGGGGGCAAGCACTCTACCTACTGAGCTATCTCTGCGCTCTACATGACTATACTCTGACTATAATCATAGTCATAGTAAAAGTTGTGCCTTTGCAAACATTGCAAAAGCTGCAACTTTTACTGTACCTCATAGCAACCAGTTTCACCTATCAACTGGCAACAACTTCCAGTAATCCCTCGCCAACCTGTCAACGAATACACTTTCTTCACTAACAACCGTGGTTTCCAGGGGCCCGCTTATCAGTCCCTTATCCTGTGTGACAGGGACGATAAGATAAAAGTCAGTGGTAGTGATGAAACATTGCCACTTTGAGGTAGGTTTCTCAAACGTGTCCACCATATGAACGCTGTGTATATGCACATGATAATGAAAAGAGTAAGAGATACTTTACTGAACGTTTTAACTGCTTAAATGTTTAAATCACAGAATAATTGACCCTCTAAGCTAGCTGGGTAGCCTCTAGAATAATAATTCACTGATGTTTTGTTATTGTGCATTATTTCAAGTTCCAGCAGTGAGCCAACATGATGACCAGTACATATTCACAGTATTATTTTAGTTAGATTATTTGGTAGTGTTGAAATATTGACAGCTAATGAGAGATTTGCCAGTGTGCTGTGTTTGAGTAGTGAGCCATGACCGACACACGCTCTGTTTCCAGATAAGGAATGGCCGGAGAAAAAGATAAACAAGCGCCACCCATGGTATTCCACGCAACGCAAAGTCAAAGCATTGTTTCAAGCCTCCAGTTATGCTGAAGTTTAATTAAGCGCGGTTACAGCTGCTGGTCTTGTAAAGGTGAACAGAATATTGACAACCACCCCCAAAACCCCAGAAATGCTGCTGAACTGTGTGAGTGAAGAAGGAAAGGGATGCTCCACTGTGCCTCCACGCTACCATACACAACACCCAAAAGAAGCACTCCAGTAGGTAAGGGTCATACCAGTGACTGACGCTCACCCATCCCCACTAATACCTGCTGCACAGTCACAGGAAAATTAAAGCACAGGAAAATTAAAAAACAGCTCTAGAGACCACAACAAGAAAAGGACATAGACTGCCTGCTCATGAAGAATTAACAAATGTTTACTGAAGTATATGACAAAAATGTGCCAAAGTGTGAAGATTACTATAAGTAGTGTAAAGAAATGTATGGTAGTGTGGGCATATATGTGCTGTGAGTTTTAAGTGTAAAACAAAGCAAATAAATGGAAGAATTGGTGTGGGCCTGAAGGATTAAAATGACCCTGCAAAACACTGACCAGGTGTTCTGCATTATAGCCAATCTAGCTCCACACAAAACACCCACACTGTCACAGTGGCGAGAGCCTGTGGCTATCACAACCCTGTTTCAACAAGTTAAAAAGTCCAAACACTGCCATCCTGCGCTACCATCCTTAGTTTGCTAAGCTAGCCTTACTGAGGACTTTTCTCTGAGAGCAAAGGCAGTTTTAACCCAGTGTTTGGTGTTTTCCAAAGGCAAAAAGCAGGTCAGAGCATTAACTGTTGCTCTGCCCGCTAGAAGATGGTAAACTGGTGCTACAGAGGTTTGCACACGGTTACTAGCAAGACTCGTATAGGCTGTGGTATTTAAAGCATGACTGTCCTGTATTAAGCGGACCAAAGTGTGCCAAGCAAACATTCAACATTGCTC
The DNA here is from genome assembly GCA_015107715.1 of Tylochromis polylepis. Taxonomy (NCBI): domain Eukaryota; kingdom Metazoa; phylum Chordata; class Actinopteri; order Cichliformes; family Cichlidae; genus Tylochromis; species Tylochromis polylepis. The sequence continues at coordinate 5,179 of VVHJ01061693.1, read as the reverse complement.
CCTCACAAGCCAGACGGGATCCACAGAGTTAGTGCTGCTGGTGCCAAATCTGCAGCGTGAGTACAGATCAATATTCATATGAGCAGGATACATTTTCCAGCCTTCAGCTTTTGGTAAGTGTGCACTCTTTGAACCTGTTTTCCTGCCTAACAGTGAGAACTAAAATGCTTGCAGATGAGAGCTGGACTCCGGTCTCCTGGTTGAAATTTGAGTGTTTTTGCTTCCTAACATGGACTTTTTTGGGCTGTTTTAAGTCAGCTCTATTGGATGTGATTTCAGTAATGCCTACATGGGTCATTTCATGCTCTGTGGTAGAAACAAAGTTAAGTTAGTTAATTAGGTCACATTTTTATCACACAAATCGGTGGCAGGTTATCAGCAGAACTGCTATTTGCTACAAGTTTGTTTGTTTGTCTTATTTTATTTCTGATTATTCTTCCATGTAAACCATAGAGGCTGTAATGGTGAAGGCAATCAGCAGTTTAAGAAATTCTCAAACAAGCCTGTCTTACAATCATGATGCTGTCAGTGTTGCTAAAATTAGTTATAAGTAAAGGTGAAAACTGACTTCATATTGTGACCCGTTTCTGCATTTTTATTTTTTTTTTTGGTCAGTGTGTGGCTGATTGGTTAACTGCATGAATAAGAAGGTGTAAAAGTTTTCCTAAAAAATGTGTGTAAAATTTGTAAACAAAACAAAAAATGGATGCAATCTCTAAATAACTGAAATAAGTGAAATTTACATGTGGAACATTACCTCTATATTTACCTAGATCTTGTCAAATGTCCTCCAAAACTCCAAAATACAACTGCAAAAACATTTCTTATCTAAAAGTGCAGTAGGCAGCAGCCGCTTGCTTTTTTCCTGTCTGTTTCTCTTATCCTCAATCCCTCACTGCTCACCTTCTACCCTTCCCATCGCCCTCTTTCAATGCATCCCACTCAGTCAATCTGCCAGGCAGCTAGCGCCTTGAAACAATGCACCAATCATTGCAAAAGGAGCGTGGCTCACACCTCCTCTCCTCCTGTAGTCCAGTGGGATTGGCTGCTGCTTCGTCCTCCAGGGGTTTTCAGACAACAGCCAGATCCTCGGACCACTGTGTGGCTGCCAGGAGCAAAGAGCTCTAATGATCGCACACTGCCACTGAAGCAGAGCCAAGGACACAGAGGCCCAGAAAGAACTGCAAAAACCAGAGCGCTCAGGGGGGATGGAGGAGGCATCACAATTTCTATATTATTCAGAAGTGCGTTGAGGGCTATCCATCTACCTGTCATCCATGGTAATCATCCTATTTAAATTCAGTTGGAGAAGATCTTTTTCGAATGGATATGTCCTTCTGAAATGCTCCTCTTGTAGAAAATGTGTTTCTTCTTGAGTCATTGCTGGTCAAAGGTTTTATGCAGGTTATTGTGCAGGATGACTCAGTCGTGGACTATTTTTCTCCCTATATTCTCTTGTGGCACAACACAGCATCTCGGGATATGTGGTGAGAATGGCAACCCGAGCATGGTCAATGAAAAGAAAAAGAACTTTAAATTCACTCGCTCCCCCTCTTTCATTCATGCTTTATTTATGCCTATCTCTGTCTCTGTTTCTTACCCCATCTCTTCCTCTCAGTCCTCCACACTTATAATTACCCTCACCTTTTCTCTGCCTTTCGGTGTCTTCACTCTATACACCTTAATCGCTCTGCCTGACGGACTCTCTTTCCTCTCAGCCATCTGGCCCCTTTTCTCTTTACCTTTCTGTCACCTGCTTTTTGTCTAAGTAAGGGAAAGCTTTTAGTTCCTTATCAAACTCTCATGAATTATGAAGGGCCACTGTCCAGTGGCCTGGACAGAAACACATCTCACTGTCTGCCTGCCTCTCTGGTGAAGCAGCCCCGAAAGGAGCGGTACTGCATTCCAGTCAGAAACACCTTGTTCTGTGGGTCTGAGGTGAATTATTTAGACTGTTGTGACCTGCACCCACCCCTAAAACGTACGTGTGTGTGTGTGTGTGTAAAACACACGGATCACCCATACACCTGCCAAACCTCAGCCCAAACAGATCATGCGCAACTGTCACACAAGAAACCTTCTCAACACTGAAGTAAAAAGCCCACAGACTGACTCCAGGCCAACCTTTGAACCCAATGACGATTCGGCTGGGAACAAAACTGCGTTCCCAGACAGTTGTGACTGTTGTACTCAGTCTATTTCAGCTAGACTGCTGAAATAGACTCTCTGTCATGTATCTGCCCATCTAAGACTAGATTTTGAACAACTTGGCACTGGGAAGAATGACTACATTCGCACCCAAATCCATGCTACATACTTAAAATGCAGTATGCTCTCCATAATGATTTGTATTCACTGGCAAATGTTAGCCTTCTTTGTGTGCTAATCATTTTTAAACAAACACTGTAACATGAGCTTATATATACAAACAATAACTCGTCAGTGTTGGCTGAAGTTCTGGCCAGAGTTTCCCAGGCCTTCAGTGTTTAGGAGAAGATTATAAAATATTCAAGTTCCAGACAGTTCCAGAGATCACCATGACTTAATTTGTCAGTGCCACCATGACACATCAGACCTGTATCCTACATCATACAAGTCTCAGTACCATGCTGTAAACCTTCACTGTTCACTGCTATCCTTCTGTCACATATCATTCTTGACACTTGTCTCCACCCACTTCACCCTGCCTTCACTCTCTTCTGTTGCTCTGGATGGCTGCCCCCAGGGATTTAAACTTATCTGTCTCTTTGTATGTTCAACTCTAGACCTGTGTCCTTCTCGTTCACATACATGTATTCTTTCTTGCTTCTACCAACTTTCATTCATCTTCTCTCCAGAGAATACCTCCACCTTTTGAAGCTCTCTTCCACCTGCTCTCTCCTCTCACTACAGATCACAATGAAAACATCACAGTCCAGAGTCCTCACCTGTCACCTTTACCATCAGCACTGCAAACAAGATTGGAAACCCATCTGTCACTCCTACCGCACACCTCACTACTGTCTCGCTGTCCTCATACATGTCCTTCACCAGTCTCACATTCTTCTCTGCCACTCCTGTCTTCCTCATGCAGTACCACTGTGTCTCTCTTGGCAGCCTATCATATGCTTTCTCTAGATCCACAAGACACACTGAAGCTCCTCCTGACTTTATCTGTACTTCTGCATCAACATTCTCAAAGCAAAAATCACATCTGTAGTGCTCTTTCTCCATACTACTGCTCGCTGATTGTCACCTCTCTTCCTCGCTTCAACAACTCTTTTTAGCTTCATGGTATGGCTCATCAGTTTTATGTTTGGGGTCTCTCCTCTGCAACTACTAAATACCTGCAACTCCACTGAAAAGCAGAATTTGTAACCATCCCAAAGACAAGAGAGCTTCACGAATAACTCATAACTATTACTTATTCCCCACACAGAGACAAGATGGCAGTAGATCAGGGTTTTGTCAGACAGGTGCGCCGTCAGACACACTTTGACTCGAACTTGATGGGACATCTTTGTTGTACTGTCCATCATGGTGATCTGCCAGTGGACTGCACATGGATATTTGCCAGTGATCTGACCTTTTTGCCTACTGGGAACAGTCAACTTGAAGCAACCAGGGGTGAGCTGATGGACCTCTCAGGTCCACACATCAGACACGACTATCTCACTCCTGCACCTATGTGCATCTCTTGGTGAGGCACACACTGTGCACCTGCTTCTCTATAGATAAAATTCAGTCGCCCGGTTATAGGGGGCAGTCAGAAGAAAAGGGAAGGCTGAGGGATGTCAAGATTATTGCTCATTCAGATTTTCAGCCTTGAATTCAAATTCAGTATTTGCAGTTAATGATTATTTGATAAAATACAGAACCTGAAGGCGTAGCAACACTGAATTGAACATATTTTATTAAACCATAAGTTATGGGCATTAAATAACTCATCGCACAGGAGTTTTCTTACATCATAAATAAAGCAATAAAATGACTTTGAAGATCACAGCCCGCAGATTTGTGATCATCATTACGAATTAATCATTTTGGGGTATTCTCTTCATAGAAGTCATTGTTTTCATCTCAAATCCACTGTGGCACCTCTGACTCTGGTTGCTTCCCTTACCAACCAGGAACATATTTTTAACTCGAAACTCTAAAGTATGTGTCCCACATTTCACCTTACATATATGCCATCGCACAGAGGCAGAACAATATGGCTGCAGGCAGCATGAACGCAAAGGAAGTCGGCTAACGAGATGAGCCGAGCTTCTGGCAAATACACATAGATGATCCTTCGTCTTAGGATTCGAGTCGGGTGCCATGCATAGAAAGAGTTGAGAGCTCCAGTATGGATTAGTGGGGCTGGGAGTTGCTTATGCTCTTCAGGAGAGCACAGAGTAGCGCCACACTGGATTACACAGCTGGGGAAAAGGTTGCACACTTCAATGCATGTGAGAGAGGGATGAACAGAAAGAACAAGCTCACAGCAGCAAGGATAATTAGAGAATTCTACACATCCTCTTTCTAACAGTACAGTCAGACAGGTGTGCCTGTGAAGAATGGATGAGAATTTTTTTTTAAATTTTTTTTTTTTTTACTTTTGTTCAGTTTACTTGAATAAAGGAACCATTCCCTGGGAACTGCTTTGCATGTCTGATATTTCTGTGCTGGTGTCACCCATAAGAGTTGCTGTGTATTCATTGTAATTTGGTAATTATGGTGCCTTGATGGCTTTAATTAGCATGAGAAAGACGTTAGTCACAGTGGGGCATAGCTTGACACTGATTGTGATCTGGCTTGTTAGCAGATATTGTGCACTCGGTTCAATTATTCTCTTTAATGAACTTTTGTGATGCAGTAATGTCCTACCTTATGCTAGGTGTAGTCAAGAGTATATACAGTGGGATGCAAAAGTTTGGGCAACCTTGTTAATAGTCATTATTTTCCTGTATAAATCGTTGGTTGTTACGATAAAAAATGTCAGTTAAATATATCATATAGGAGACACACACAGTGATATTTGAGAAATGAAATGAAGTTTATTGGATTTACAGAAAGTGTGCAATAATTGTTTAAACAAAATCAGGCAGGTGCATAAATTTAGGCACTGTTGCCATTTTATTGATTCCAAAACCTTTAGAACTAATTATTGGAACTCAAATTGGGTTGGTAAGCTCAGTGACCCCTGACCTACATACAC
>VVHJ01061688.1:0-11565 GCA_015107715.1 Tylochromis polylepis | reverse complement strand
CCTCTTTCAAACCATCTGTCTTCTCTGTCCAAAATGTGAACATTGGCATCTTCAAAAGAGTGACCTTTGTCCTTTAGATGCAGATGGACAGCTGAGTCTTGTCCCGTCGAGGTGGCTCTTCTATGCTGTGCCATGCGTTTATGAAGTGGCTGTTTGGTCTCGCCAATGTAGAGGTCTGAGCATTCCTCGCTGCACTGTACAGCATACACTACATTGTTGAGTTTGTGTTTAGGAGTTTTGTCTTTGGGATGAACCAGTTTTTGTCTGAGTGTGTGGCTGGGTCTGAAGTATACTGGGATGTCGTGCTTGGAGAAGATTCTCCTGAGTTTCTCTGATAAACCAGCTACGTAGGGGATGACAATATTGTTGCGTTTGACCTCCTGATCCACCTTAGTCCTCCTTAGCCCAAAGCATAATGTTTCCACCTCCATGCTTGACTGTGGGGATGGTGTTCTTTGGGCCATACTCAGCATTTCTCTTCCTCCAAACATGGCGGGTCGAGTTGATGCCAAAGAGCTCGATTTTGGTTTCATTTGACAACAGCGCTTTATCCCAAACTTTCTCTGAATTATTTAGAGGTCACTGACAAACTGAAGATGGGCCTGTACATGGGCCTTCTTGAGCAGAGGGAGCTTTTGGGTGCTGCAAGATTTCAGTACATTATGCCATAGTGTGTCATCAACCGTGTTCTTGGTGACTGTGGTCACAACCGCCTTCAGATCATTAACAAGCTCCTCCCGTGTACTTTTGGGCTGATCCACCACTTTGCACATGATCATCTTCACCCCATGAGGCAAGCGCTCGGATGGTGCTCCACACTGAAGGCGACTGATGATTTTATATTTCTTCCATTTCTGTAAAACCACACCAACAGCTGTCACCTTCTCACCAAGCTTCTTGCTGATGGTCTGGTAGCACATTCCAGCCTTATGCAGATCTACAGTCTTGTCCCTTTGACAGATCTTTGGTCTCACCCATGGTGGCGGAGAGGCTGGAACGGAGCAAACTGATTCTGTGAACAGGTGAGCTTTATACACATAATACACTGAGATCAGGAGTATCAGTAATTCACTGAGTGGCTGTGTACCTGTGTGGCACACAGATTACAGTCTGTGAGAGCCAGAATTTTGGCTGGTTTGAAGGGGACAAAATTCTTATTTCACTCAATAAAGTGCAAATGAATGTTTTTTTTTCTGGATTTTTGGTTTATATTCTGTCTCCCTCCATTTGAGGCTGTTCATTGATTTGAAAGTGAGCAGTTCAGCAGGGAACCCAGTAATTATTGTACACTTTCAATTGGTTTAACTTTTGCCCCTAAGATATATTGTGAGTGGCTGTGGAGAACAGAAGTATCAGGCTTTTCACCAGTTTTTATTCCCTTTAATTCACAGCAATGGGTTAGTGTGTCATAATTACAGTGCAGAGTAGTTGGCCATACTTCAGAAAAATCTAACGAAGAACAATATTTTTTCTAGAAAACAAAAGAAAAATAAACATCTCCAACTTAAAGATGAATATCCAAAACTAAAGTTCTAAATAAAATAAAATAAATATATTTAGAAAGTATACCTATTCTTTAACTATTTTGAATCAACATAATATAAACATGAACAGTTTTGAATCAACACATTCAAACCTGTTTCTTACCACACTTGGTGCATTCCCCCCCAAAACTGACCATAATGTGATCAAAGGGCCTGGAGTAGTTTGACAGTTCCTTGATCTAAACTAAGAGGCCAAGTGCAGTCTGAAGGTGCTAAACAAACGAATCTGTTATAAATCTTTAAACCAGTATTTTCAATCAGACGCTTCTTAGGATTTCATAACTGATGTGTCAGCAATGCACACACAACACAGCTAATTTAAAAGCACTGCATCATTGTATATATAGTATAATATATAGTATAATATTCAAAATAATAGTTATATTTAATGATTTCCCTCAATAAAAATAAATGACTAGATCTGCTATTTTACATTCAGTTGTTCATCACAGTGAGTTTGTCTCAGTTACACCATCACTACTCTCTTTATCTTATAGTTGAATTTACTTCCTTATAGACTCGAAGGAGTAAGCATGTCATAAATCGAAGAACACACCTCCCTGCCCTACATGCACATGCATGAGGAGGTGGGGGTGGAGAGAGTAGTAGCAAAACCCCAACTCAGAACAGTGTAAGCCACAATGATAATGGGTGTTTTACTAACTAATGCTGCTAAAGTCCAACCCTGTCTCTTTCTGAACAACACAAAGAAACTGTAATGGTTTGTTAACTTGTCACCCACACCATTGTTATAAATCAGCTGCAGCCGATGCAGAAGTCTGCAGTCTGAATGCCTCCTAACACCAGTAATTGTGTGCTGGTTGTGTAGTTTGTTACTAAAGTGAGGGTTTATTGCTTTCTCTCAGATCACCTTCAAAAGGAAGTAAGACTCAAGGGTTAATTAATTGTCTCACGTTAGACACATTCCTCCTTGAGAAAACATTTATGAATATCTTACATCCATGAAACAAGGCAGCAGGCCAAGTCAGAGGGAATTAAGGAATGAAATGAAATGTGTGCATTTTCCAGGTGCGTGGCATTGACGAGTTTTTCAGAGCAACAGAATTGAATGGAGAAAATCAGATGTACTGTGACCAGTGTGATGGCAAAGTTGATGCTACTACTGTAAGTAAAGAGAAAAAACTTGTTTCTTATTTATGCACATTAGCTGATTTTGTTGTTATACAATTATCACTTCATAATGTCATAATGAAAGAAAACATAATGACATATTTTGGGGACCGATGTTTTTTATTCAGATGGATGTAATGAAGCATCATCCAGATGTTTTGCTTCTACTTCTGAAGCGCTTTGAGTTCAACTATCATTACATGTCATACGTCAAAATCAACTGTGCTGTGGAGGTTCCCTACACCCTGCAGATACCAGAGGTACGCATACAGTATATTTTAATATTTAATCAATATCCTTTTCATTGTCTTTGCTCATTCTGATGGCTGTCATTTCTTTCTTTGGTGATCAGGGTCAGACATATGAACTGTATGCAGTTGTGGATCATTTTGGTGATCTGAGAAGTGGACTTTACAGTGCAACAATCAAGATCGAGGAGGAACATGAAGACAGATGGTATCATTTTGATGATACCGGGGTCACACTGGTAAGACTGTTACTCCTTTCTTCACTGTTGCTAAAATATATTACAAAACACCTTCATTTTCAGTTATGTATTACAGAGGAGGAGAAACAGATTCGTCATGTTATGCTTTGCTTTTTCCATCACAGCTTAATCATCAACCGTTCCAGGTGAACAACGCTGAGAAGTAAGTTTTTGTCTTTTTCTTATATCAACATACATTTTTTTTTTTTAATTATTTTTGAAAGATTGCATACTGTAGATATACTATTTCTCACATATGCAGGTGAATGCACTGGTGTTGAATACAATGCACCATAGAACATTTCAAAAAACTGTATCATACCATTCTGCTGATGCAAATTATTTAGTTCTTTCGTTCTTTATTCAAAGAGTACTTGATCAGAAATAATACAGTGTTGAAAATTAGTGCAGGAGACGTGCGGCCTTATGTCCTCATACAGATGGGTGGCCTTACATGTGAGCCAGAAAATTGTTTTATATTAAATTGTTTTGCAAACTGGCAAAGAATATTAATATCAAAACAGTGGATTAGAAGTAGAAATTTGCTGGTTTGTAAAGCAATATGTTTTGAGTAGTCCAGAAAATAGAGTTTCAAAAAAGGGTGTTGTGAACTGGAAGGAAAATCCTACATGGTGTTCAAATGTTGTTGTTCAAATTGCTGTCTTCTATATAACGTCATTTAACCACAAAGTTTTACAGAGAAAATAAAGTATTTTTACTTATTTATCACAACTTCGTAAATCACAGTTTTCTTAAGAAAATAATGGCAGGAATTTTTATCTATCCCCACTGTGAAACATGGTGGCGGCAGAATCTTATTTTGTGGAAGTTTTTCTTCAGCAGGGACAGGGAAGCTGATCAGAGTTGATGAGAAGATGGATGGAGCTGAATAAAGGGCAGTCCTGCAAGAAAATGTGTTAAAGGATGCAAAAGACTTCACCGTCCACCAGGATAACGTTCCTAAACATACACCCAGAGCCACAAAGGAATGGTTTAGATCAGCCATTCCCAAAGAGTGCTGAGGCCCACTTAAAAAAACAGAACATCCGTTGAAAACAGAGCAAAATCTTCAGTCCAATCAAAATACAAAGCCAAATTATGTATTTCCTAAAAAATTGTGTTAAAAAAAACCCATAAACAACACTTGTTATAGTTACTAAGTTACTAAGTTACTTAGTTACTAAGTCATAGGCAAATTGTTAAGGTCAATGCGTGACCCGCCTGCCAGAGACACAAACTTCAAATCAAGAGCAGAAAATTTAGATTAGAATAATAATATCATAAAGCAACCGTGCTCCCAGTTTAAATTCCATTTTTATATAAATAAATGTATACAAATAAGTAACAGTATATAATTTTTTGCCCACCTGCAGTACCTTGGCAGCCCACCAAGAGGCCTCGGCCCACACTGGTTTAGGTTTAGATCGACGCATGCTGTTTAGAACGGCCCACTCAGAGTCCAGACCTAAATCTTTTTGAGAATCTGTGGCAAGACCTAAAGACTGCTGTTCACAGTTGCTCCCCATTTAATCTGACTGAACTGGAGCCATTTTGCAAAGGGCAAAGATCGCAGTCTGTAGATGTACAAAGCTTAAACATACCCCCCAAAATCTTGCAGCTCTGATCACAGTGACAGGGCTCAACAAGGTATTGAATCAGGGGCGCTGAATACAAATGCACGCCACACTTTTCAGATTTATATTTGTAAAAACTTCTGAACATCACGTATCATTTTCCTTCGACTTCTCAATTATGCGATACTTTGTGTTAGACTGTCACATAAAATCCCAATAAGTTTATGACTGTAAAGTGACAAAATGTGGAAAAGTTTAAGGGGTATGAATACTTTTCAAACCACTGTATTGAATACATGAGCTACACGTTTTGATTTATTTGAAAATTAAATTAATTTCTTTTCTCCATTAGATCCGAGAGTGCATATCTTCTTTTTTACAGAAAGAAGAAAAGTAAGGACAAATCTTTCTATTAATGTTTTCCAATTATGTTTTCTTAGTGTGCATGAAATACTTTTTATAACAAATTTCAAATTCATCCTGCAGACACTGTTGCTGAAGAGGGCAAGGAGATGTTAACCAATAGAGGTTTTCCACCATCTAACACTAACAACTCTGATCAGTGTCAAGAAGTTGGTAAAAAAGCAGGAGTCCATAAATATGGACAGTCAATAGTCAACAAAAAGGAAGAAACACTAACTGGAGACAAAATATTGACCTTTAAAGAAACTCAACTTCTAGAAAATGCCAAGAGTCATAAGAATGCAGATCAAGCTATGGTACTGAAAAGAAATATAGATCATGATTTTAACCTGGAAGTCATTAACAACCCTGCTGTACATGGTTATCTTAGCAAACAAGATGTGCTGAATGATGGACAGAAGGGACTGATGGACTTAAGACCAGAGAGAAATGAACAGACTGACCAGAAATGGCTGTCCCTGACAGCACACCATAAAAGCCACACAGATTGTCAGGGTAGTGAAGGATCGGACGATTCTAGAGAGGATACTGGTGAACACGGGGGAGGTAGACAAAATGTTGGAAAAGACTGCAGCTCTAAATCTGCAAGTGTCGAAGCTGATAAAGTAACGACAGGAGAAAGAAAGCTGTTAACGAGATATGACCTCTTTCATGGATCTCAGGACAACCAAACAGGCAGTGACAGAATACAAATCGTACCCAAAGATAATCAGATGAATGAACAGACGAGCATTGGCAGGTTTCTTAATGAACCAATAGAAGAAGATGTGATGGGTGAAGCTAGTGAACGCGATGTTACCCATTCAACACATAAAGATGTTAGTGTGGAAACACAGAGGAGGGGTGTGAGGGTTGACAGGGAAGAAACGAAAGAAGCTGATAAATACATTCAAATGAGTGAAATCACCATTGAAAATCGTGACAACAGTGAAGCTGTAAAGCATGAGGTTAGCATGAGATTAGATGGTAGAGGGCAGAAAACAGCTGAGAAGAGTATCAGTGTTACCCGTACATCACAAAGTGTTGGTGGTGTGCAGATACAGACCAAAGAACAGAAAAATGAACGTGATACCAAACAGAATCAAAGTGAGGGAAATAAGATAACAAAGGAAAGACTAACAGAGAAGCAGCAACGAGGTAGTGATGAAAATATAGGACTGGGGCGTTTTCAACCAAAAGCAAGAATTGGAGCTCAGGGACTTTCAGAAGGAGGACATGGTCCTATTGTCAAAGTAATTGACGAAGAGCATACAGAAATTCCTAGTGCTTGTAAAGACGACAGTCAGACAAAGACCATCATAAAGAAAACTACGGATGAAACCACACAAAACATGACAAAATGGCTAGAAAGTCAAAGAAATATTAGAAGAAGTTTAAATCTTGAAATAGATGTCTAAGTCACTTTGGACAAAATGTCAGCTTTTTAAATGTCAACAAAATACAAATTTTCATTCAGTAATATGATTGATGCTAAAATTACATCAGAGATCACGTAGAGAGTGTTATAATACTGCTCATTTTTCGCTGTTGTTTTTGTAAAATGTAGCTTCAGTGTTGTGTTCCTCTCTTTTTCATCCTTTGTAACAGCTACATCTATTCATGCAAAATGCTTAACTTACAATTTACTACAGGCTTTATTTGGTGTAACATGTTTTTAAAGGTTCAAAGAAACCTAGGATATACCTTAACACAAAATAATATTTATATTATCACTGAGTATTTTTGTCCTTTGTTGCTCTTCATGGTTTCATTTTTATACAGTCATGTAGTGTATCACCCATTTCATTTTATTTTCACATTTCTTTGTATAAAAATACATATCAATGAATGTAAAGTGTGTCAATGATTTCAGACAAGCAATTTCACAAAGAAATATTAAAATTTAAACTTTTGTGTGTTTATATGTGTTAATTTGTTTAATACCTGATTTTAATTGCAGTTTTGCTTAATTACTTTTCAATCTGCTGTGCATTTCCTTGTTCAGCATTGCAGTGTATTGTGTTCTTCAGCAGAGCCCTCAAAGCTCATCTGTTGCCATTTCTTTGCCATTTGCATAGTGATTTGCTTGACTTAGGCTCTGAAGTAATAAAAAAAAAACAACTTTTTACAGTACTGTTTTAATTATAACCATGGCTAAAATGTTGTCCATATATTGTATTATGGCCTTACCTCTGGACACAATAAGAAATTGACCTAGTTGAGATCAGATTTAAATTTAAATTTGACAAATTACAAAAATAATGTTGGTGACATGGGCTGAGCTGAAGAAAACTTAACATGGTTACATGAAAGTGAATTCAATACATATTACAAATTTTACTTCCTTATTGAAATATAATAAATGGGACAAAAAAGAAAAGAGTGTGTTTCGTTACTTTAATTTGACTCCCGTATTTTTTCAGCACAAACATGAGTGTCAGTCAGCAAGTAAACATAGAGCAACAGGAAGAGTGGGTGAAATCATAGGGGCAAAAATATTTGGAAAGGAGACTGTTCTTGTTACTGTCACTCTCTAAGTATTCTGGTATTCAATGGAAAAAGCCATTCAGACTCCACAATGCCAGGCTGTGAGCACAGGACCCACTAAAGGACATCAGGTCCTCAGACCACCCACAAGAAATCTGTTTCTGATTGTTTGGTCAGAGACGTTCACACCAGTGCTGGAAGTTATTTTGTAGCTCTGGTAGTATTCATCCTGTTCCTCTTAGCACAAAGGAGCAGATACCGGTCCTGCTGATGGGTTAAAGGCCTTCTACAACCCTCTGCACCTCTCTTAAAGTAACTGCCTGTCTCCTGGGGTCTCCTCCATGCTCTTGAGACTGTGCTGGGAGACACAGCAAACCTTCTGGCAGTGACAGTAGTTTTGTGTCATCCTGAAGGAGTTGGACTGCCTGTGCAACCTCTGTAGGATCTAGGTGTCACCTCACGCTACCAGCAGTGAAACTGACCCTAGCCAAATGAAAACTAGCAAAAAAAAAAAAAAAACAGTCAGAAAAGATGAGGTGGGAGAAATATCAGCCACCTGTAAAACTATTCCTATTTTGGTGGTTGTCTCATTGTTGGCCCTCTAGAGCACCTGTTGTTAATTTCATTTCCACCAAAGCAGCTGAAACTGACTAACACATACATATATACATGTATTTATTTGTGTCAGACACTAAATGTGTATTCTGTTTATTTACAAGGAATCTTTATTGAGTGATTTGATTATCAATGACCAACTATTATTTAACAGAGATTAATTCAGATAAAACTATTTTAAAACAGTCTGTTGTACAACATAAAAAGACATACAGCAAACATAGTTTACCACTATTTAATGCACGTGAACAAGTCAGGCTGTAAAACCTTTGACTTCTCTCAATGAAAGTCTCTGAATGAAATCTAAAAGAAAAAGTGTAGCATGAGAGAAGGATAATGTGTAATAACTCAGAGAGCATGCTGTGTCTTAGTTTCTGCGCCACACAGGTATTGATGTTTGTCTGGGAGCCACACCATCACTGCAGGGGATGAAGTAAGAACTTGTCTTCAAGCACTCAGGAGTGAGTTTCAGACACACGAAGCAGAACTCTTTCTGACAGCGAGGACAGATGATGTTCTTACAGCCCGTTTTGTCGTGCTCCACCCTCTGACCACAGGTGGGACAGGCCCGGATGGAGGGACAGGCATCGACCCCCTGAACCTGAGGAAGGGCGGTAGTCTTGCAGTTCTTGAGAAGTTCAAGGTCGTGATTGATGCATCCATCGTTGTCGCAGCGGTCAGAGCGTGGAGCGCTACCTTTCCATGGCTTCAAACACTGCCAGCAGAACTGGTACACTTTCTTCTTGTCTGCTCTGCAGATTGTGCACTGAACATTGAGGTTAGTCAGGTCCTCTCTCTCCACATAGGTTTTGCAACCAGGACACTGTTATGACAAACATTCAAGAAGTTCAGTGTTTTTGGATATAAACTTTATTTAGAGTCACATGACTGAAACTGATCAGATTGATATTATTCTCCTTTCTCCTTTTTTTGTCTTCATGACAGCACAGGTGGTTTTGATTGAGATAATTTATTAAATTTACAGCTCAGTGTGCTGATCTCAGTGTTGATATAAATCAGGGAACAGAAAATTATCCACAGAATAGCTTTTTGTTTTGTAGGACCAATCATTCTCTACTAAACTCTTAACTAAATCAGGTTAACTTGGACACTTACAGTTTTAAATTCACAGTACTCTGTGACAGCTAGGCGGGCGATGTTCTCTTCAAAGTACTCCATCTCTTCTGTTGACAGTACTGCCAGCCTGCGCACCTCTTGGTAGGACCACACTGCATCACACTTATGTAACGTACCATCCTTTAAAGCTGGGCACTTAAATTTGTACTGACCCTGAAACGTTAAAGATGTAAGGACACGTGTTTGATGTTCTTGGTAGAAACAAGTTTTAAACATTGACGCGGCATCAATATTTATTTAATGTTTCCATTTATGTACTGGAGATGAATATTTACACTTGACAATTATGATTTTGGTCACCATGTTGCATGGCTATAAATGTCTATAAAGTACAGTACTATATATTTATACGAACACCTCCCTCTTTTTTGTGTTGATTACATAGTATACAGTGAGAGCTTTTTCTTTACTTAAATACCTTTTTTATATAACAGAAAATTCTTTTATTCATGTGTTCATTCACCACAAACAACCAATAGCACTATTGCATAATAACACAATAGCATAAATAATTAAGCCATAGACAATGACCTGTTAATATGACCTGCTGAGGTACAAAGTGAGAGGGAGGATGTGACCCACCAGGGATAAAAATCCTTTAAAGGAGGCCTCCCAGCCTGTATCTGTGGTGTAGGTAGTGTAGTGTGTCTGTACATTTGTACTTTCTAAAACATCCGATGATCTATCTCATCATATTGTCATTTTATTTGGCTGTTTAATATTATAAATCCAACAGAAAAATTGAAAATATGAACTTTTCATTTAACTTGGATACAACAGAAACCAAAACCTTGCAGAAATGTAGACATTCATTTTCTTACTCAAGCTTAGGCAAGAAAACCGAAAGTAAAACTACATGAAAACAATGACTTTGTTCAGAACCTGGAAAGTACCTGATCCAACAGGCTGCGACACCACCCAGTGAGCGACTCCGGGGTGACGGCATGGCCGCAGGACATCTCTGCTCTGAGACCCTGGTCTCCTTCCACTGGAGCTTAGAGGAACAACAATAAGCGCAGACAGTGAACTCAACATTGTGCAACAGCCTGCCCGGTATTAAAGAGAACCTACTTTGCACAAAGGCTCCGACCCCGGAAATGTATCACAAAATTAAAATTTGTGAATAATATGCCACTTCATTTGATTTAATTAGAATAACCAGTGCATTAATTATAATATTTCCAAATCAAATCATACACAATTATTAAGAAGAACAGACATGAATTAAGGGGCTTCAGTGATGATTACTAAACAGTTATGTATTTCTTACGTAGTGGATCCAGATCATCGGGCCTGTTGACGAATTTCAGCGTCGTGTCTTTGGGGTCGTATCTTTTCTCTTCGGTCATTTTAGCTCAGAAGCGCTCCGTCCTCTCCGCGGATAATCAAGCTCTGTCTCTGCACTCAAGTGACGGGAACACCGAGGCTACCGTGCACTGACAGCACCCAGCAGTTACCAGAAGTCACGTGAAATAGCGCTCTGTAGCAGGTCCGTGTTCTTGTATCTGTACTTGTCTTTATTTACTCTTTAGCGTTTTAAAGAATTATTTGATGCTAATAAATAATTTTAATAAAGATAAACAAATACGTTGTTTTACAATGGCGTTTATAGAAAGTTTTTGCAGCACTGATTTTTAATGAAATGCGTATGAAAGCCGAACCGTGAAAGTGAAAGTATACTCAGCCCTGTGACGTCAGACCCAGAAGCACCTTAGTAGTGTCAGCAGCAGAAGCGGAGGGAGCGCACAGAATGGGAAAGCTGTACCAGGTCGTGGTTTCTGGAGTAAGGGGTGGGAAGGTGACCATCGACCTGAGCAACACTGAGGAACAGTTTAAGAGCATGACGGTGGAGCAGCTGAGGGAAAAAATAAGACAGAAGTTTCCAGAGACAGCAGGTAAATACACCGAGAAGTGAAACACTCAATTGACCTTGTGTTAGCCTACATTATATATTATACACGATGAACGAGCTCAGTGTAATTTTCGGAATCTTGGTTTCATGTTGTTGTTCTATCGATAGATTGTTCCAAAATTTCCTTTGAAAAGATTTTTAATTTGCTGTGGTAGATGAAGACTTAGATTTCTTGCTCACAGAAGAGTTTAATATATTTAAAATAAGCAAGATACTAACGGAGGATCCAAAGAAGAGTAAGCTACATTATGCAGCTGTATTTATTTTAGTGAAGTA
>VVHJ01061683.1:0-11007 GCA_015107715.1 Tylochromis polylepis | reverse complement strand
CATGCAGTGGAACAAGTACAACGTTCTGGAATGGCCATCTCAGTCCCCAGACCTGAATAGAATTGAAAATCTGTGGTGTGAGTTAAAGAGAGCTGTCCATGCTTCGAAGCCATCAAACCTGAAGGAACTAGAGATGTTTTGTAAAGAGGAATTATCCAAAATACCTTCAACCACAATCCAGACTCTCATTGGAACCTACAGGAAGCGTTTAGAGGCTGTAATTTCTGCAAAAGGTGGATCTACTAAATATTGATTTCATTTCTTTTTTGTGGTGCCCAAATTATGCACCTGCCTGATTTTGTTTAAACAATTATTGCACACTTTCTGTAAATCCAATAAACTTCATTTCACTTCTCAAATATTACTGTGTGCGTCTTCTATATTAAATATTTAACTGACATTTTTTCTGTAACAATCAACGATTTCTACAGGAAAATAATGACTATTAACAAGGTTGCCCAAACTTTTACATCCCACTGTATCACTGGACATTCTAAGAAGAACAGTTTCAGTAGAATGAGCTCTACAGTATTCTTAAAAATAAGCAGGGACTTGACCAGAGCAGCTCTCACCCAGCAGATTGTCACAAGTACCTGGGAAATCAGGCTGGCTTGATGATGGTGAGGAGGATGCATAGTCCTACACAAAGCCCTAGTACACCACCAACCTGTTCACATTTCAAATAGTTTTTCCCCATTTCATGACACACCCACCAAGGAACAATCTCTGGTTATTTGTGATTTTGTTTTGAAAATTGTAAAGTAAGAGACACTAACAGCCATAGTAAATTGTCTTCCAAGGGTTAGGGTTAGCAGATGACACTGAAGGAACTCTGAAACTGCTGGC
Source organism: Tylochromis polylepis (assembly GCA_015107715.1). Classification (NCBI taxonomy): domain Eukaryota; kingdom Metazoa; phylum Chordata; class Actinopteri; order Cichliformes; family Cichlidae; genus Tylochromis; species Tylochromis polylepis. Next base: position 10,161 of record VVHJ01061683.1, on the reverse strand, counting down.
TAGAGATAATTTCAAATTTTTTAAAATTAGAATTCCCAGGTTCTTAGGTACTTTTTAATATTTTTAATCGTATTATTAGTCTATGTGATAATGTTGGTGCTGTTCCTTCACCAAGTATGTGTAATCATTTTTTGGCCTTTTTTTACTGACTGTAAGGATGATTTAGGACTAAATTAGGACAAGTTTAGGACCATTGAGTTCTATGTCTCATTGCCCACCACCACCCCAGTGTTCCTTCTGTGTGCTCACCTGTCTTGGAGCCATTTGAGTCTGTTTCCTTGAATCAATATGGTAGTTCATCACCTAAGATCATCACACTGCCCACCAGATTGTCTTCCCTTTATTTTTTTTATTTTTAAATCACTAAACAGCTGAGTCCTTTCTTACCTACCTGAGCTCCTATCTATTCATGCTCCAGAAAGAACCATGAGGTCTAGTTCAAAACTAATGTTATCCATTCCAAGGTCTAAACTAAATCTCATGGCAACAGAGCCTTCTCTGTGGCAGGTCCCAGACTCTGGAATAGTCTGCAGCTAAATATTAGATCTGTACAAACTTTGGAACATTTTAGAACATCTCTGCTGAAGACACATTTTTATGGACTGGCTTTTAGCACATGTTGACTCAAAGCATTTTTTTTTTGTTTTGTTTTACCAGTTTTTATTGTCTAATTGCATAATTCTTTCTCCTTTATATTTTTATTGCATCATTGTCATGCATTTTACATATTTTAGTTGCCTTTTAGTTTCTAAAGCATTTTGTGCAGCATGAGTTGTTGGAAATTTCCAATAACTTATTATTTTATTCTGACTTTATGGGGGAAACCTTGCCTTGTTATTAGAGATGGGATTCATCCCACTTTGGATGGAGCAGCTCTCATTTCAAGAAATGTGGCTAAATATATGCAACCATGAAAACTTGACTATCCAGGCACCAGGTGCCAGGATGTTGAAGTCTTACATGCCACACTGCAGCTTCTCTCCTCCTGTCATGCCCCCATAACCCCATCCCTATAGAGACTGTGAATAGAATTTCAAAAAGCCCCCCAACAAAAGGTAGCAATTCACGGAGGGGCTTCTAGGCTTGAATATTATAATTCATTATTATTGGGCTGTCCTAAAAACACCCTGAGAAGCCTTCAGTTGATCCAGAATGCTGCAATGAGAAAATTCACAGGGACTAGAAAGAGAGAGCATATTTCTCTCATATTTAGCTTAAAGACCTAAATAGTTCCACATGACCCCAACAGAGCACTTCACTCCCAGACTGGTGGCTTACTTGTGCTTCCTAGGGTATTTAAAAGTAGAATGGGAGGCAGACCCTTCACTCTCAGCCCCTTCTCTTGTGGAATTAGCTCTCAGTTTGGATTCAGGATCCTGGGGTGCTGGGGGAACTCTTTATTTGTTTCCACACCACTCTGCATTTAATAATTAGTTACTCCTACTCTCTGACTCTCTTCCAGTGTTTCTTTTGTCCTCACCTCACCTCCAACCAGTCACTGCAGGTTGCTGCTCTTTCCTCACACTGGTTCACCAATGCTTGCTCACAGGAGGTCATATGATTGTTGGACTTTCTGTATTATCTGTATTATTGTAGGGTCTTTACCTTACAATTTAAAGCATCTTGAGGCAACTTTTTATTGTGATTTGATGCTATATAAATAAAATTGAACTGAACTGAAAACTGGATTAGCTGCTTTTTCAATTATTTTCAGTCCAGTCAATATATTTTTTCAGAAGTGTTGATATGTAAGTATTGATTTACTGAAAGATTGTCTGTCATTCTGTGTCAACCCTGTGACAAAGTAGAACCTATCTGGGGTTACACAACCTCCACCCTCTGACAGCTGGCATAGGATCCTCCTAGGATAGATTGCTTACATGATAACAAGCCAAAATGAAATTTGGTTGTTGATTTAGATGTGAACTCTCTGCAAGTTGAATAAGAACTGATAAAAGAGGGCTGAGGCATGGTTTTTCCAATATTATTGGACCACAGATTTACCAGATGGCATACCAGCTTTTACCCATTTGTTACTCCTACATATCCTTTAACAGATAAATTTTTACAACAATTAACGCCTGATAAATAAACAGAAATAGCATTTTATGGTGTATTTCTGACTGAAAGAGTAGCCCTTATGATCCTGTGAGGCATACTTCTAAAATGCACATAAATCTGGTCCAGGGGTTTCAGGTGATGTCCCCATAGTGATTTTTTTTCTGTGATGGATGATATGCTGCTAACAATAACCCTGCCTCTGTGGATTGTTATCTAAAGTTGTGTGTAGCTGTGAAGAAAAAAATAGTGTGAGCTCCTGTATGTGTCTACAAGGCAGCATCAATAGTTGTTGAAATAACGTGAAATACTTTCATCCCTCATTATGTGCACTATTTTTTTTGGTTTACTTTTATTATAATTAAAATAACAAAAAGCAAATAGTTCTTAAACATGAAACTGTAACCTGAAATCCATGCTAACACAGAGAGACAGCCACTCATTCACACTCACATTCAAACCTATGGGCAAATTAGAATCACCAGTTAACCTAACCCCACTGTATCCCAATGAACTGTGTTAAATAATACATTTTTGTATTTTTTTTTTAATGAAAAAATATCGTCATGTCAATTCTTTATAGCCTATAGCACATTTAAACAACAGAAACTGACCCAAGGTCGTTTAAAGACAGGCACATTCCAGGTCTCTAAAAAAAACAAAAAAACAAAACACAGTATCAATATATAGGAAAACTGTGTTAACTAATTATTGTGGGTAGTTAAAATCACAACACTGTTGTGTTGGTGTTCATTAAAATGTGTTCAGAATTTGGCAAATGTACAATGATTCAGCTCATAAATCATTACACACTGCTCTCCCCTACATAAGCTCCCTTTACCGGTTAAAAGTATTGTATCGGTATTGGTATCGGCAATACTTCTCTTAATTTACTTGGTATCGGATTGATGCTAAAATCTGCAGGATCGCACAGCACTACTGGCTATGTCATAAATTATGACATAAATTAGCCTGTGAGTCTGTTTTCTTTGTATTATTGTAGGGTCTTTACCTTACGAGATAAGGCACCTTGAGGCAACTGTTGTTATGGTTAGGTGCTATGTAAATAAAATTGAATTGAACTGAACTGAAGTCTAAATCAAGCTTTAGTCACTGAGGCAAAGTGGGATTGCCAGGCATTACAGGGAGTTTTTCGACATTAACTTAATGACTATAGTCCAAAACTCAATTACATACTATGCTACTCACTGATATTTGGTTCTTAAATTTAACAGGTGTTTAGCTTTATTAATGGTTTTGAACTTTACAGTCTTCATTGAGACAATAGAAAAGTTCACTAGTGGAATGTGCAAAAAGGGAGATTCAGCAGGGTTTAATTGGCAGATTGGTTTCACAGTCCTGATGGAGAGAAAAGAGGAGTTAGAGGGAGGAATAGTTGTGGCTGGTCTTTTTAGACTCTGGCAGCTGGGGATGCCCAACAGGGCATGCAGACTCAAGTTTAGCTGGCTCTGGAGACATTGCAGATTCAGTGTCCTCTGGCTTCTCTTTAACTGGCTTCACCGGATGAAGTACAGACACAAAGTCTCTAAGCTGGCCATAGCAAAGGCAGGTAGAGGGGACCCGACATCAGTAGACACAGGTGCAGTAGTAGTCTCTGATTGGGGCCCATTGTCTCTCAGGTTGCATAGGATTCTCAGATTGCACTGTTGAGGGCACTCAGACAACTTTGGGGCCTGAGTGACTCAAGTAGCACTGCATTACAGGTCATTATTTATAGTTTTCCAAAACACCATGAGCCATAAAATGCTCAGAATTAAATAATTAAATGCAAACAAAACACAATACTAATTTAGTACTGTTCAATTTAAACATATTCCAGTATTTCTGATCTGATTTTATCTTTTCTTAAATTATCTATCTTTCTTGAACTTGAAGGCCTGCCTCACTGTCTCTGTCCACGTTGGTAGCTTGCCACCAACAACAGACACAAATAACCTTTTAACCATGGCTTCTATTAGTTGCTTTATAATAGTGTTTACTACTGCCATAATTTCCATAATCACAATGAATTCATATATGATTTTGAAGCACTGACTAAAAGAGTAGATGCCACCCTTCTTAAATTACTTCCTGCATGGCTCTGAGTTTGGAAAAAAAAGGAAAATGCATTTTTTAATTGGCTCCCTCAACAAAATACACTGCCCTTGAGCTTCAACACTAATACTGAAGGGATATCAAATTGATTTGCAGGTACAGAATTAAGTTATTCCAAAAGATATATTGTGAATTTAAAACAGCTGTACATAACTGCACTGAGTAGGAGATAAGGTCAGGTTCTGTTCAGGCCCTGCAGGAAGTATGACAGAGCTGTCACAATGTATCACCTTCAAACACGTAGAATTATTATTTGATGCCAATCTTTAACATCTTATGTAAACAACTTGATACCAGAGATAAATCTCACTAATAAATGTGGATTTACTGCATGTATCTCTGTTCTTCACCTATTTTGACAACTGTTTATCTAATCTACTTTAAATTTGGTAGGTGTATTTCTGGTTATTCAAATGCAGTGTTAGGTTATTTGGAATACTGGTGCTCTCATTTTGGGGGTTTGTCTCTCTGTTGCTAAGGCAACATTATCAAAGGTGCAGTGTAAGGTCACACTTCTCTGCAACCTTACAATCATTTTACAAGTCCAGATAACATCTATTTTGATCCTTATGTTAATATGTATGTGAAAGGTGTCACTGCACTAGTAATAATGTAACACATTCTGAAAACACAGTCTTTGTCATTTGTAAGTCAAACTTTTCATTTTGTGTGTGGTTCTCTTGTTCTGTGCCGTGAGTCTGGTTGTAAACAGGGTTTCTTCTACCCATACATGTGAAAGATACATTCAAGCATTGCAAGTATTTACCTCCTTTATATGTGTATCTTTTTGTTTGAAACTATGAAATACAAGACGCATACAAACATGAAGAATCCAAAATGGTAATAACTAATATCATACACATCCAGTGATCTCAATAGAGCAGAGATATGAAGAAGTGGCAGAGAATGCCTAATTCGGGTGATAGTACAGTATCATAAATGAAGATACTCTAATCACAAGTTTAAAACACTTAATCTATATCCCTTGGATTGCCTTTGTTCTCGTAGCACAAACATATACCATTTCATATAAAGATATATTTTAGATTGTCCATACAACCAAATGTTTGTTGCTGTGCCTTAAGCAAACAGAAGACTACATTCATGCCCAAACACACAGACACAGACTTGCACTCTCACACTCCTTTAGCAGCAGTTTTCCTCTCTCTGAATTAGCCTGATATAGCTGCTGCAAGGATGTGATGAGAAGTGACAGCTACTATGGACTGTTTGGACTGGATGTGATCCACTTGGCTCACTGCTGATCAAATCTCCAACAACAGACTATTAACTCCAAGCAAATTGTGCCAAGTAGGTTAAAGGGATCCTTGTCTGTTTTAATAACTGTGATATCTCAGTTTGTTGACAGAGTGTAAAAAGACTCATTTTGGTTAGCCTGATAGCAAAAGCACACAGTCTGTCACAGTCTTTGTCTCTCCCCCTCTATCTCAGCTTTCCCCCTTTTTTATCCTGCTTTTTTGTTGCTGTTTTTTTGTTTTTCCTTCCACCAGGGTCAGTTAATTTGTTTTCCAAAATTCTACATAATGTTTTATTGAATGTTTTAAGATAATTTGTCCAGTTTTTTTTAAAAAAAGACACACCTTCTACCATGTACAAGAATTAAGATTGTGTATTTAATTCAGAAAAAAAACACATTTCACTATATTGCATCCAACTCAGTCATTAATCTGATGCAGTACATGCAAGTTATTTAAATATTTATGAGCTTCTCATTGTATTACATCTGTATCTGACTGACAGTGTTGATGGCACTGTGACAACACTCATTTAGTATGCATTTCTCTTCCTTAAAAGTAAAGGTGGAAAGTGCAATGAACAAACAACATACAGCTGCAGTAGCTTGACAAAGAATGATAAAAGAAAAAAAACAAGTCTTTGATGTCCATGGAGTCTGGACTCAAGGCAGTCATTGCAGTGCATGTTCAGTGCATGTAATGCATGATAGAAATTTTAATTATGAGCTGGGACTTTTTGGCCTGCCAAAAGTTCCAGTGGTTTTCCATTATTACCTGACATCTACCCCTTTTATATGGCATTTTCACAAATATTACATATGTAAAAAGGAAACATTATAACAGAAGACGTTTAATGCATGTAAGAGAGTTGATGTAAAAGGATACATCTTTTAGATTCTGAAAGTATTTGTAATAATAATATTATTAATAATAACAACAACAATAATAAATTGTTTGTGTTTTAAATGTGAATAACACTTAAGTCTTAGTCTGATGTAAGAAAATATTCAGCAGAGCACTGAGGTGAATAAAACAAATATAAGGTAAAGGGCTGGCAAAGTTGTTCATCATGCCTTAGCTGGGGCTCTGTCCTTTCAGTTGATGGTTTTGACGTGATGGATGTTTCTTTAGTGACAGTGAAATCAATGCATTCCACTGTTTCTACTGTGAGCTATCTAGAGCTCAAAAATACATATATGTTTGAAAGCAAACACTTAGAAACATTGCAATGTTACATGGGACATATTGATGTCTCACTCCTCAAAGATGTTTATTTCTAGACACAGTGTCCCAGTTATTCAGGATGATATGTGTATCTGAGTAAAACTGGGTCTTGAAACATCGAGGGTTAGTCAAACCACAATAACATGTACAGGCTTTAGGAAAAGGAGACAAGGGTCTTCTCTTGTTTTATAGGAACAATCTTTACCTGCTTGTCATGATGTCAACAGGGTAAGTAGTCAGAGTTAGGCTTTCTTAAACAGAGTGACTCCTAGGACAAAAGTAGATTGGTATGTGTGTGTCTTTAAATTTGTGTGCATTTGATTGGGAGGGGACAAGATGAGGGTGGTGGGTTTCTCAAAATTAAATGGCTCATCGCTTTCTTGTCAAAAGAAAAATCAATTGTGACATTCTCCTGACAGTATACACCACATTTAATTAGCACAGAGATGCCTTGGAGAAAGCAAAATTATCCAGTAACTGAGGAGTAGACACTGGTTGGTTAGGGCAAGGTGAAGAACAGTAATACAGGATGCAAAAAGAGAGTAAATGGTAGATGATAGGAAGGCAACACAGGGGTCCAAAGTTGGACAGTTGGAAGGGGGAAATATAACAGTGGAGAAGATGAAGTGAAAGAGAGAAGGTGGATGCAATGAGGAAAGAAGAAACCAGGGATAAGGCAAAAAGAAGATGGGAGAAAAAGGGAGATCAAAAGATTAGTGAGTGAGCGTAAGCTCAGTTTAATTCAGTTTTATTTATATAGAACCAAATCACAATAACAGTCACCAGGCTGTCCTTCAATTTGCATATTAAACAAATATGTAAGAATGCTTTCTTGTATTTCTGCAACATCTCCAAAATTAAAAAGTATCCTGTCTCCTCTGATACAAGATGTTCATCCATTTATTTCTTCTAGCCTGGACTATTGTAATTCATTACTATCCTTAAAACTCCCCGAAAAGCCTTCAGTTGATCCAAAATGTTGCAGCAACAGCACTGACAGGGACTAGACAAAGACTGTACTGGCTCCCTGTTAAATCCAGAATCCAATTTAAAATCCTCCTCAAATACAAGGTCTTGTATAATCAGGCCCCATCTTATCTTAAAGATCTTACAGTACCGTATCACCACAATAGAGCACTTCGCTCTCAGACTGCTGGCTTACTTGTGGTTCCTAGGATATTTCACTTCAATTTTATTTATACAGCACCAAATCACAACAACAGTCACCTCAAGGCACCTTATATTGTAAAGTAGACCCTACAATAATACATACAGAGAAAAACCCAACAATCATATGACGCCCTATGAGCACGTAATGGATGTTTAATCAGCAAAGTCCACAGACACGGTCAGCTGCAATCAACACTCTTTATTATCATGCGCGCATGAGAGAGAGAGCGCATCCAGCAAGGCCGTCATGCAGTCTCCTAGACAGAAGTGGAGCTCTCACTCCTTTATACATTTACAAAAAGGGGAGGAAATCACAAACTGATCATACCATACAACACGCGGGCCACTATGAAACCCAACGGAACACTCCACTACATACTGCATGCTGTTTTGTGCCCTTGGCGTTATCAGCACCTGCAAAAGGGGGGTTGTTTTCTTCAACTACTAAGGCTGAAATAAGTTCAGCTAGTTCCAGACTGTTCATTGGAAGTTTTCCATTACGGTGTCACAACTGAGAATACGCAAAAGTGCTTATACCTTAAATGAGAATAATAGAAATTTTCCATTACAAGCAAGCACTTTGGTGACAGTGGGAAGGAAAAACTCCCTTTTAACAGGAAAAAACCTCCGGCAGAACAAGGCTCAGAGAGGGGTGGCCATCTGCCGCAGCCAGTTGGGGGTGAGAGGAGGAAGACAGGACAAAAGACATGCTGTGGAAGAGAGTCAGAGATTAATAACAAGTATGATTTAATGCAGAGAGGTCTAAGGGAGGATTCAGGGTCACCTGATCCAGCCCTAACTATATACTTTGGCAAAAAGGAAAGTTTTCAGCCTATTCTTAAAAGTAGAGATAGTGTTTGTCTCCTAAATCCAAACTGGAAGCTGGTTCCACAGAAGAGGGACCTGAAAACTGAAGGCTCTGCCTCCCATTCTACTTTTAAATAGTCGAGGAACCACAAGTAAGCCTGCAGTGTGAGAGAGAAGTGCTCTAATGGGGTGATATGGTACTACAAGGTCATTAAGATAAGATGGGGACTGATTATTCAAGACCTTGTATGTGTAGAGCAGGATTTTAAATTCAATTCTGGTTTTAACAGGGAGCCAATGAAGAGAAGCCAATATAGGAGATATATGCTGTCTCTTTCTCTCATTGACAAAGTTGTTTCCTGTTAAAAGGGAGTTTTTCCTTCTCACTGTTGCCAAGTGCTTGCTCATAGGCTGTTGGCTGATTGTTGGGGTTTTCTCTATATTACTGTAGAGCAGGGGTCTCAAACTCCAGTCCTCGATGGCCGCTGTCCTGAAACTTTTCCATGTGTCCCTGTAGCAACACACCTGAATAAAATTAGTAGGTCATTAGCAAGAGTGAGAGAGAACTTGACTGCATGCTGAGGTGGCAACCCCTAACCCTACTCAAGTACATTTTAGTAAAAGTAAGTGTTTGGAAAACTCTTACTTCTAAAAGTACTTTTATTGCACCATGTTCATTCAACATGAATCAAATGGCTGAATTGCCACCTCAGCATGCAGTCAACTTCTGTGGAGTCTTGCTAATGACCTACTAATTGTATTCAGGTGTGTTGCAACAGGGACACGTGGAAAAGTTTCAGGACAGCGGCCCTTGAGGACTGGAGTTTGAGACCCCTTGTCACAGTCCGGCAGAGCAGACTGTATGAGGTGAGAAGGTGGACCCGAATGTAGACACGTGATGAGACGAAACTTAACCAAAAACACACTGTTTATTTAAGCCGGGAAAATAAATGCAATCAAAAGGCAAGGTGAACCAATAAGAAACTAAACATAAACCTAAACTGGGAAAACTAGAATTGCACATGAAAACCTGGACATGAAATACCTGACATAAAACATGGCGTGGGAATAACAGACGACCTGACAATGACCAAAGGAAGACAGAGGACTTAAATACACACAGGAGGTAATCAAGGGGAGTGGAAACACATGAGGGAACAGCTGACATGAATAAACATAACGACGGCACAGGGGAAGTGTAAACCTAAACACATTGAACGTAGAACACAAGACCTTCAAAATAAAGCAGGAACACAGAGACGTAGACCTGACAACATGAACTTGACAACATAAGACAACGCAGACATGAGACACATGAAGGAAGAGGGAGACTAAATACAGGGGTGTGAGACACAAGGGGAAACCACAAGACAAAACTATAACAACGTAACCAAGGCAAACGGAAAAGAACATAGAAAACCTAATAACTAAACATAAGCCATAAACCTTAACATACATGTAAACTCAAAATGCTGGGTCAAAAGACCCGGGATCGTGACAGTACCCCCCCCTTCAAGGGCTGACTCCAGAC
>VVHJ01061679.1:0-10001 GCA_015107715.1 Tylochromis polylepis | reverse complement strand
CAGGGTCACCTGGTCCAGCCCTAAATATATGCTTTAGCAAAAAGGAAAGTTTGAAGCCTGATCTTAAAAGTAGAGATAGTGTCTGTCTCCTGAATCCAAACTGGAAGCTGGTTCCGCAGAAGAGGGGCCTGAAAACTGAAGGCTCTGCCTCCCATTCTACTTTTAAATACTCTAGGAACAGCAAGTTCCTCACAGTGTTACTGGAGGCCAAGGTAATGCCATCCAGAGTAAGAATCTGGTTAGATACCATATTTCTAAGATTTTCAGGGCTGAGTAAAATAACCTCAGTTTTATCTGAATTAAGAAGCAGAAAGTTAGCGGCCATCCAGGTCTTTATGTCTTTAAGACATTCCTGCAGTTTAACTAATTGGTGTGTGTTATCTGGCTTCATGGACAGATAAAATTAATATTAAATCAGTGTGTAACTTTGCCCCCGAAAAATGTGGGACTGTAGTTTCTGTGGTCCCCTCCCTAAGGAGTGACATTTTTAGCCCCATGTTGTTCTTCAGTTGGTGTCCAAAAACTTATTTAGGCTTTACTGATTCTTCAGAAATCCATTTTGTACAAGTCTGCCCAACTCTTCCAAGTTTGTGTGTTTTTTCTGACCAGATTCTCCTTTCCGCACCATCTTTTCAGTGTCCTTATACTTATCACCACACTGTGCTTATCTCCTAAAAGATAAATAATTTCCTTGTAAATAAAAATAGTTCTGAAGTACGATTTCATTAACTCATCTATGCAAGGCATTTTGTAGATTGAATAGCAGCAGTGGCAGTTTGTCTTGAAACAACAACTGTAATCTCCACATTTTAACTTTAATCCAACTTTAATCTCAAAATGATCAGTAATATTTTTTTCTTAATGGGACCCCAGTACTCTGTATTAATTATTAGACTCAATTATATAGGCTCAATATTAGGCTTCTCTCAAAATGCCAAAGAACCCAGCCACCACTAATCACACTCTGGATCTTGTTTTGACATAAACCACAGAAACTGAACATTTAACAGTGTTCCCTGAAAGCCCTCTTTTGTCTCATCATTTCCTGATAACTTTTACAGTTTTGGGGGGAATAAATTTCATTATAGTAAATGTCTTTCTGAAAGTGCTGTAACTAAGTTTACTGATATAATTCATCCACTGTTGTCTTCAATAGCATGTAACATACAGACACAGAGGTCTATTTTCTTGTTAATAGTTTTACATCTTCACTGCATAACTCTGAAAACTGCGAGTCTCAGATCAGAAGTACTTAACTCTGGTATAACTCTCAAAAGATGGTTTATTGCTCTATTTATTTTATTTCATAAACCATGTTACCGTTCATCACTTTGAATTAAGAAAATAAGAACAACCCTAGGTTGAGCCGAGCATTCCTTTAACCTGAACTAGACTTCATGAAATTGTCACAGTTAAAATTTTAATCATTTGATAAAAATATTCATAACCATAACATTATGTACAGCTGCTTTGAGTACCATTGATATTAATATCACAGCAAAGTGTTTAATAGACACGCCGCTCCACCATATCCATTCATGCCTTGCTTCTCCAAAAGGTGATATATACACGCATGCAGAAGTTGCAGTTAGTTAGTTAGTTAGTTAGAGGGAGATCATCATAATCACGGGAAAGCATTTAAACAGACATTATTAACACATTTACATGTAAATACATATTAGGAGCCTAGCTTCGTTGTTTCTGGAGCTCAAGCACCCTGGAATGTACTTTATACGTTTTTTGCTCACTATTGACTTTGTGTATATTATCTCCCCCTCTATTTCCATGATACTGGGTTGGATATTTATTTAGACTCCTTTTCTCCAATTTATGTTTCTGAGTTAGCCTTGGTTATTACTTCCTCTAAACTATCGACATGTCTTTTAGACCCCATTCCTACAAGGCTCAAAGAGGTCCTGCCATTTATTAATGTTTCAATCTTAAATATGATCAGCCTGTCTCTATTATTGGGCTACATACCACAGGCCTTCAAGTTGTGAGTAATTAAACCACTACTTTAAAAGCCAGCGTTTGACCTAGATGTCTTAGTTACTTAAGTATTGTAATTCATTATTATCAGGATGTTCTAAAAACTCCCTGAAAAGCCTTCAGTTGATCCAAAATCCTGCAGTAAGAGGAACAGGAACTAGAACGAGAAAGCATATTTTGCCCATACAGTCTTGTCTTTATTGACTCCCTGTCAAATTCTCCTCATCACATACAAGGTCTTGAATAATTAGTTCCCATCTTATCTTAAAGACCTCACAGGACCGTTTCACTTGAATGGACCACTTCTCCCTCAGACTGTTGGTTTACTTGTGGTTCCTAGGATATTTAAAAGTAGAATGCAAAACTGAGGTGATCATTGTCCTGTCTTCCTCCTCTCATCCCCAACCAGCCCCCCCCCAATTGTTTTTTCCAGGGTTTCCTTCTGTTAAAAGGGAGTTTTTTTCTTCCCACTTGTTGGGGGAGTTCTCTGTTGTCTCTGTATTGTGGGAAGGTCTTTACCTTGCAATATAAAATGTTTTGGATTTGGCGCAATATGAATAAAATTAATCTGAATTAAGAGCAGGCATAATTCTGTCATAAAAATCAGTGCATGGGCACAGAAACCCTTGTGTGTGAGCAAACTTTGTCACGCCGTATGCAAATGCAGGTTAAAGCTCTGTCATGCAAAGAAGTCGGATGGAACATACATATCGTCTGCTCTGGACCAGAGCTCATTTAAAATGGACTGAGGCAAAATGGAAAATTATTCTGGGGTCAGACAAATTTTGGAAAACATGGACACTGCGTCCTCCAGACCCCTCAGATTAAAACCCTCCCTCTCTGATAGTAAGGGGCTGCATTAGTGCCTGTGAAACTGGCAGTTTGCACATCTGGAAAGAAGCCATAAGTGCTGGAAGGTGTATATACAAGTTTTAGGGCAACACATGCTCCCTTCCACACGTCGTCTTTTTTCAGGGAAGGCCTGGCATATTTCAGCAAGCCGATGCTAAACTCTCCTGCTACACAGTGGTTCAGGAGTGGATTTACTACTAATCAGAAGACTACTGATTTACTTCTCAGCTGCTCTAGTCTTCATATCCAAGTATCTTTGGGCAATGTACTGAACCCTGGGTTTTCCCTAATGCATCTGTGTGTGTGTGTGAGTGTGTGTGTGTGCGTGTGTGTGTGTGTGTGTGAATGTTAGAGAAGGTGCTTTGGTACAGAAAAAAGTGAATGTGTGTGATTAGGTGAGGCTTGCTGGCATTATATAAGTACCAGTCCACTTCACTGTGTACTCAGATTCATGTTTCTCTCATGTGGCTGATGGGATAATGGTACATTAAAAACATGAAAAATGGAAAGGTTTCTCAAAGTAAAACAAAGAAAGAAGCCTTGGAAGTGCACCCACCCCCACCACCATCACACACACACGCACACGTATTTCATGACTCTTCATTTGTCTCCAGCACCTTACACTGCTGAGTTCCCCTCTCCAAATGAAGTGGCACTGTAAAAGGAAATGTGCAAAATTCTAAAAGTGGATGCAGCATGATGCTTTAACAGGACCTCAGCCATCCAGCTTCCCGTATCTCAGATATAGCACGCCATTATGGAAGTCATCATAGTGACACTACTGCACTGTTCTCAGTTCATTCATAGCATAAACGGACTGATTCTCTTTGAGATTGCATTCCATTTAGATTAGTTTAGTAAAAATGCCAGTGCAGCAACTGCACCATTCAACCATAACGTAAACAGGTACATGTGCCGCTGCCCACCCAGTTTTATTGATGTGGCCAACTGCACAGTAGATAAATATTTCACCAAAACTGAATTAAAGTTAATTTAATCTTTAATCTTTCGGATACTTAACAAAAAGAAAAAAAGGTCAGTCCTAATTATTTATGACTACTTTATAACGCTGCCTTGCTTCCTTCATCCTCCTGTTACCCTCACAATATTATGAAGGTCATTTTTCTCCAGAGTCCATTTCTGTTTTTCGTCCTGTACCCCACAGGTACTTGTGTGACAGAAGCAGAGATATATTAAGTAAAAGGGGTGAAGAGACGCTGTTAAGCTGCTCTTGGTGCCAAACGCCATCTGAAGATTATTAAGCAAATGGCTCTCTGTTGGATCCATACTCTCAACATCCTATTAAACGACTTAAGTCTGCAGGTTGCTGGGGTCAAAATGAAGCTCTCCCTTTTTGCATTAGTGTGTGACACACATGGACAGCCTTGTCAGTGGAAGAGCACACTTAGTTCAGTCAAACCCTGTCACATATATTGCAAACACTAAGTGACCATCAAAGCGCCATTCACTGTGATGACTTTTCAGTAGGCGGATTTTAAACTGAAGGAAACATCCCATAAAAACAAAACCAAAAGAAAAATGAGACTTTAGTTGTTGTTGAAGCTGTGTGTGGCTTCATTTAAGCACTGCAGTCATTCAAGCTGCTTTGTGTGATCAGTAAATGGACTGATTCTTATAACATGCTTTTCTACTCTCCCAGAGCACTCAAAGCACTTTATACAGCATGCCTCATTCACCCAGTCACACCCACTGACACAGGCACTTTCTTCTACGTGCTAAGGGCTTTCACACGCGTTCATCGGAGAGCAACTTGGGGTTTAGTACCTTGCCCTGATTAGTAGATAACCTGCTCTACCTCCTGAGCTACAGCCACCCTGTTTGCACAAACGCTAGCTGCTCGCTTGGGACCTATTAGGACTGAAAAGTTTTAAATTAGCTCCAGTAAACTAGGTCCTGTTTACTGGTATTCAGTCAAGCCCGTCATTGCCATAGTCATGAAATCCTCAGCTTGGCAAGTAAAATCTGGGCACTGGGCACTCGTTCTTCACAGAGGTGTGTGTTCAGTGATCGTTAGCAAAGAAACAACTTTATAAATATCAAGATCATTTTTAAAGCTCTTAGAAAACTGAAAAATAGGAGTTGTACAAAAATATTTGTGCTTCTCCAAAATGTCCATGTGAAAGTAAGTATTGCAAAAGGAGAAAAGTGGAAACTGCTCAAGATGCTACAGCCTAAATTGAACGCGTTCGTGTTTTGCTGCGCCTCAGCTCTGCACCAGTCTTCAGCAAGCATAGCACAATGTTAAAATCTGTTCCAGCTGAAAAAGTCAGACACTCATTATCTTTTCTCAGTAAAGTTAGTATAATTAGTCATTCAAATTTATGAGATACAGTGTAAGACAAAGTCTGAAATGTACTGTCTCTGAACAGGAAGGGCAGCAACGACCACTCACATTTGTGTTGCGCTGGCCACAGAATATCCACTGGAAAACGTAGTTTGACTTCAAAACATTTTTAAATTTAGGAGCGCTGAAATGGTATCTGAAGTTTGTTATGGACAGACTGTCAACGACCACATAAGGAAATAGATAAGGAGAACTGATTTGAAACAATCAGACAGAACTCGTTTCATGACGGGGGTTTTTCTTTAAATAACTTTATTTTTGTAATTTTTGATAAATTACATATGTTACTGACATTCTGGTGTAAAGCAGGTTAATGATGTGGTACACTCTGGAATGAAAGTGTTTGGCTAAATTAGCAGTATACACTAAACTCGTTATTCATCACATGCTGTTTAAAAGCAGGAAGTTAGCTACGGTCAGTAACGGGTTAACTAAACACACCATCAGGATAACAGGAAAAAACCTGTCTCTTTCCAAAGTTATACTAGTCCCCCTTTGATGAAATAACATAATATTACAGGTTAAACCTGGCTTATTACACTTGGCTTTGACTGTGATTGCTTTCAACAAAATTACTGTTTATATAAAAAAATAATAGTGCAACGGATGAAAAAACACAAGCAGACAAACATTAATATTGAGGGTTAAAATGCTGAACACTATAATGCTTATAATCCCTTAATATCAGACACTTTCAGCTTTTTTCTTTTTTTCTGGTTTTTTGGCAAATGTTTTTAGCTTTTTGGTCGTCATTATTTAGCCACAGAATGCAGTGTTATCATAAACCAACGAACATGATTAGATTCATGAAAGTAAACCCAACCTGAAACAAGCCCCTGTTAGCCTTTAACTAAGCTTTATTTATTTTTTGTTTCATTTTAGAAGACAACTGTAAAAGTCTACTGATTTGTCACAGATTTGAGTATCAATAGTGTGTCAGCCTGGGTTGGTGGCTTATCATATTTTGAGTTTTAATAGCATAATTTCAGCTATGCAATAAATATATGAAAGTTCACAACACTTCTGCTATGCAGTATTCATGGCGGCACATTAAGCAAACACAGCATAGCTAAAACGCAGGCAGACTAAAAAAATAACACCAGTTCAAGCTGCACATAGAAAGAGTTACAGAAATTGAAGGTGAACAATGAAATGAGCTGACGACAGGTCAGACTACAACAGAACTGTTTCCATGGAAGTGAAACACGGACAAACTCTCCCCGCTATGAAATGTAGTAACAGTAGTGTTAAAATGAGCTAACTTATGTTTTGCATTTCAAACATTCTGATCACATGATTCAGACGTTATTCCGCTTTCCTTCTGTTGTCTTTCATTTGTAATCTTTAAGTCCTAAGTTTAGGTTAAGATCAAATAACATTCAGTAGAAAGTAAATAACATTACATATGCGTTATAGAAAAGTGTTGAACCTTCTCTGATGGTGATCTTTTAACACGATGAAAGGAAAAACGCTTTCAGCTACAGTGTCAGAGCTATGTCTGCAGACACAGATAAAGCCTGCCAAGCTTCTCTTTTTGGGTCACCTCTCATTCGTGATGATGACAGATGTGCCAGTGCAATGTGGGGTCTCTCTGTGGCTCTCAGGAGACGAGCTGGAGCTGGGACTCTGGCTGTTACAGTTGTAAGACGCCATCTCTTTACCTTGGTAACAATGGCCATCTGTTATATTGCTCAGTGAGGCAAAAGGGGAGGCCTTAATAGGACCAGGTTTGCCCAAGACTTGATGAAAGTTTAAAGACATATATGGAGCCCCTATACCTGTCAGCATTCTCGTGTCCTCAGCGGATATGGACTGTGGCTCCGTGGCAGCTCCAAACTGCTGCTGGTCATCAGCAGGTTGATGATATTCTGCAGCAACGTGACTGTAAGGGGTCTCCATCATACAGAGCATCTTCTTCTGCTCAAGCACTATCTGCACAGGGAGAGACTGGCCTATGCCATGCAACAAGCCACCACGCTCACCTTTACCAAGTACCAGGCTGCTGAGCACAGGGCAAGCCAGGGCCCTGTCACCTTTTGCATAATGTTGCATGTCCTGGTTTAAAGTTTTACTCCCCTTTGCGGCATGAGACTGGACATGTGGACAAACTTTGCTATGGACGAGTGTGTAATGTTCACAGAATTCTTCCTTTAGCCTGCTGTTTGAAAGAGGGTTTATTCCACTGGGACAATCATCAGGGTACCTACGGTCAGCTGCCAGTACAGGCCCTGTTAAAGAGAAGACATATTCAGAAGTTGGCTTACACCTTAATTAAAATGACATGAGAACTCTGCTGAATGACTCCTAAGGTATCATCAGGAGTTTACAGTGTTATTCATAAGATGTCAGACTGTCAGTCAGTGTTTTAATGAATCCACCTATGATGTTATTGACAAATACATGTTTTCCTTTCTGTTCCACACTGAGCTTGCATTTACTTCTGCAGACTAAACTTTAGGTTAAAATTCTTCCATTCTGAAAACAACATGAATTGTGTGGACATGAATATGGACACTGTTAGTTGCAAGTTTCAGCTACAGCTTTCTGTTGTTGGTGCGAGTGTCAATGCCAGGGGAAAGTCTATCTGTAACACTGCAGAGTGCAAGAGGACTCTGAATGCATTTCAGAATAGAATCAGCAAGATATTTTATTTACAAGCTGTCTAACCTGATACCACAGAACACTTCAGAAAAAGACCAGACTACAAAATATGATTCTGTTGGCTTCAATATGTGCTTAATTTCCTACTTGTGTTTGTGTGGTCTGGGATTTGTGCAGAACCGGAACTCTTGTCCACGCACCTGGAGTAATTGCATGCAGCTATTTTGTGTTCTTGAGAGACCTGTTTGTGGGCACCTTTGCCATCAAGCTGCCTCTATAGCCTTTCTAAGCTTGGATGTGAAGCGATGGAAAAATACATACTCCTAGCTGCAGGACTCATTTGCCCCTCTTCCTCTCCTCACAGGGCAGGCTTTTTCTTTTTGGAAAAAAAGATAAGTCACTTTGTCCTTGTGTTGATTTTCGTGAGGTGAATAAAGAATGAAAAATAAATAGCTCAAGGTCCAGGAGAGGGGCTGGACTCTGTCTCAGTCGGCTTTTTCCCCCTAGTAGGGTCTCCCATGGCAAATTGGTCCTGGGTGAGGGACTAGATAAAGGGCGATTCAAAACACTCCTATGAGTATAAGATCAAGGGAACAGTTCACCCTGCCCGGGATAGGGTTACAGGGGCCCCGCCCTGGAGCCAGGCCTGTGGAGGGCTGGGCTGGGCCTTAATCCACAGCCCAAAATCCACAGCCCAAAAAGGGGACATGAGCCCATCCTCCTGTTGGCCCACCACCCACAGGAGGCACCGTAGCCACCAAGACTAGCAATTCGGATATGGAATGTCACCTTTGGTGGGGAAGGAGCCTGAGTTAGTGCGTGAAGTTGAGCAGTAGCACCTACATATAGTCGAGCTCACCTCAACACACAAGCCGTGTGTTGCTCTGGAACCAGTCTCCTGGAGAGGGGCTGGACTCTGTCTCAGTCTGGAGTTGCCCTGGGTGAGAGGCGGTGGGCTGGAGTGGGTATCCTAGTATCCCCTCGGCTTGCTGCCTGTACATTCCTCCCAGTGGATGAGAGGGTTTGTTCCCGGTGCCTTCGGGTCAGGGAACGGGTCCTGACTGTCGTCTGCGCTTATGCGCCAAGTGGCGGTTCAGAGTACCCAGCCTTCTTGGACTCCCTGGGCGGGGTGCTTGAGGGTGCTCTGCCTGGGGACTCTGTTTTCCTACTGGGAGACTTCAACGCTCATGTGGGCAATGACAGTGAGACCTGGAGGGGCATGATTGGGAGGAATGGCCTCCCGGGTCTGAACCCGAGTGCTGTTTTGTTGTTGGACTTCTGTGCAAACCACAGTTAGTCCATAACGAACACCATGTTTGAACATTAGGGTGTCCATAAGTGCACGTGGCACCAGGATGCTCTAGGCCGCAGGTCGATGATTGATTTTGTAATTGTATCACCAGACCTGCGGCCATGTGTTCTGGACACTCGGATAAAGAGAGGGGCTGAGCTGTCAACTGATCACCACCTGGTGGTGAGTTGGATTAAGTAGCGAGGATGACACTAGACAGACCTGGCGCACCTAAACATACAGTGAGGGTGCGCTAGGAACGCCTGGCAGAGGCCCCAGTCTGCGAGATCTTCAACTCACACCTCCAGCAGAGCTTCAACAGTATTCCGAGTTAGAGTGGGGACATTGAGTCCGAATGGACCATGTTCGGCACCTCCATTGCTGAAGCCACTGCACTGAGCTGCAGCTGCAAGGTGGTTTGTGCCTGATGTGGTGGTAACCCCCAAACCAAATGGTGGACACCAGAGGTGAAGGGACCCACCAGGTTGAAGAGGGGGTCCTATCGGGCTTGGTTGGCCTGTGGGACCTCGGTGGCAGCTGATAGGTACCGACAGGCCAAGCGGAAAGCGGCTCGGGCAGTGGCTGAAGCAAATACTCGAGTGTGGGAGGAGTTCGCAGAGGCCATGGAAAAAGACTTTCAGACTGCTTCGAAGCGATTCTGGAAAACCGTCAGGCGACTCAGGAGGGGAAAGCAGTGCTCTACCTGCACTGTGTGTAGTGCGGGTGGAGCGCTGCTGACTTTGACTGAGAAAATTGTTGGGCGGTGGAAGGAAAACTTCGAGGACCTCCTTAATCCCACTGGCACGTCTTCCATGGAGGAAGCAGAGTCTGGGGACGAAGGGGATGGCTCACCTATCTCTGGGGGTGAGGTCACTGAGGCAGTTAAACAACTCCTTTGTGGCA
>VVHJ01061670.1:4520-20815 GCA_015107715.1 Tylochromis polylepis | reverse complement strand
TGTCTCCCATTCCCTGATTGCCCCAGTTTGTATTTTAGCCTTGTGTGCTCCTCTGCTCTTTGTCGCGTCGTACCCTCATCCCTACTGTGTGTTCCGTCTGCCAGCCTGCCTACCGGTTTTGTTTTGTGTATGCTTTGTTTGTTTGGGAATACAGCAAATAAAGCTGCTTCAAGTTCATTCTCATCTCTATGAGTCCTGCGTTTGGGTCCTCCATTCCGCCTGCCAGCACACAGATCATGACATTAATTATGGTTAATGCAACTTACAATGATCAGGCGTGACATTATGACCACTGACAGGTGAAGTGAATAACACTGATTATCTCTTCATCATGGCACCTGTTGTTGGGTGGGATGTATTAGAAAGCAAGTGAACATGCATTAGAAGCAGGAAACAACTGGGTCAGAGCATCTCCAAAAGTGCACCTCTTGTGAGGTGTCCCTGGTCTGCAGTGGTCAGTATCTATCAAAAATGGTCCAAGGAAGAAGCAGTGATGAATCAGCAAAAGGCTCATGGGCAGTCAAGCCTCACTGATACACGTGGGTGGTCAAGGCTCGCACATGTGGTCCAATCCACCACATAAGTTACTATTATTCAAATTGCTGAAAAACGTTACTGCTGGTTCTGATAGAAAGGTGTCAGAATACACAGTGCATCACAGTTGTTTGCTATTTTGGCACCAAAAGCAGGAACAAAACAATATTAGGCAGGTGGTCATGATGTTATGCCTGTATGCGAAACCCATTCTGAAGCGTGCTCTTTAACTTTGCAGTTAGGACCAGGTTTAGTAAACACCAGTCAGTACAACCAGCTGCAGGCCATTAGCCTGCAATGAACAATGACTAATGACTAAGTTCTAATTTGTCAAAGAAAATAGGGATAAAGAAAAAAATTCAACTACAGCTTTGCTTCTCGGGCTAGATTTAAATCTTGAATTTGGTACCACCAGTTGGGCATGTTTGGTAGAATCCAGGTCTCATTTTAAGCCTTTGCAAAACACCAACCTATATTGGTTCAAATGCCACTTCTCTTTCCTCAAGGACACTTTTTACAATCATGCAGCGGTAACACAGGGTTGGATCCAATCCCATGCCCCCCCCCCCAAAAAAAAAAAAATCCACCTTTGCTTTTCACCCATTTGCAGCTAATTAGACAGCATGTGACAGGTTTAGGCCTGTTGTAAACACGATCGCATCTGATTCCTATTACAAAGCAGAAATGAAATAAGCAAGGACCTGAGTGGGAAACAGCAGTAGCAGCAGCAGCAGCGGTCACATAGGCCCCCCAATGCTTTGTTAGAATGCTACGTGCTACATCATGAAGTACTTTACAGCCACTAATTAACACACATGGGCGCTTTGGTTTCTGCTTCAGAAAATATACAAATTAGAAAAACATTTCCACTTGTGCAGAGGCAAAGCTCTTCTGATGGGAACAGCTTCAGTTTTAGCGGCAACTGGAGTTTTTCCTCCAGAGTGGGCTGTGCTCGCATTTCTGAACCCTCGTGCTGAAATAATCGATTGGCAAATACATCTCCCCTGCCAATCCAAAGACAGCTCAACCAAAACAAAACAGGAAAAAAAACAAAAAAACTAATTCTGGAAACAGACTCACACCCACACGCTCTTTAACATTTGCTCGAGTCTCAGGCACATCATTTGTTCTTTCTTTTTAGCTGGCCACCGAGCAGCTGTTATGAGTAACGCTACATAAAACTGAACTCCTGGCTGCAAAAAACCCCCCAGAACAACAACATAAAAAAACATTGCTGATTTGCTACATGAACAGATGACTAATTAAAAACACAGTAAAGTGTGTGTAATTAATGAGTCCATTAGTTCTAGGTAATCTCAGAGATCCAGTATTAACAAACTATGAAAAGCCTGGGATGGAGGTGATTAACAGTGTGGCCACGTTGGTTCTAATTAACTACACAACCACAGTCACAACCAGATTCTGTGCACATACGTCAGTTTCTTTTAAATTTGAGGGTCTCTGGGGTAGAACAAGATGTTGCAGGCTGTATGGTTTGATGGTTGGAAAACTGCACCGTGATGCATGGGTGTATCATTCAAGTCCATGGAGCTGCTTCACAATAAAACAGAGTCAATTCAGTGTGATGCAACACACACCTCTGGTCTCCCTCAACTACCAGGCCAATCTGTGTAACGTGACAGCTGAAAAAAACAGCTACAGCCCATAATTAGCAAAAAGCAAACATGCTCAAGCCTTATAATGGGCCTTTTTTAATTGCTACACCAAAGTTGTTAAGCAAATAATCAAGTCACTGCTAATAAATGGGTGATTTTAAAATCTATTGGTATCAAAGAAAAATGAAACCTGGAAAAGTTGTTCTATAAAATGAATGAAATGGTTTGTTCTGGTAAACATCCCCAGAGAGCCGGCAACATGTGTTCTTGCATTCATTCCCCCCGTGGAGGTGGTTTTATCTTATCACAACCATCTGCTGGGTCCGCTCCTGTTTTTTCCACAGAGATTGGAAAGAAGATAGCGTGGGCCAAAAAACACTTCACAGTGCAAAGAAGTGTGCCTCCTGCTGCCTGGAGAGCTGCTTTCATCTCTGCAGCTCATTATACAGCACTTTGTTGGCTCTGGAGCCAGGTATGATGCAAAGACAGTGGGTAGGAGACCTAATACACTCCCTTTGTTTACCTTACGTCAGTGTGTGTGCACGCATGCATTTGCTTGCTTTCTGTACACTGGTCATATTTCATTCTTTCACTTCATGAACATGACTTCACTTTTTTCTCAGGAATTTACCAAAATCTTATTATCTTTTATGTATCCATGACAGACAAATAACAAAGTCAACATGTTCTCATCTCAGGGTGTCGAATCTCAGTGTGTCACTCCAATCTCACAACACATTCCTGAACTTTTTGATCGTATGTTAGCTTAAGGAGAAAAGCCATTTAGCTCCAGTGTATCTCCAATGCATTTAGTTATTAATAATCTTTAACTCTCCCCCACAGGTTCTCTTTTGCCCGTTTCCCTGCCATCAACTCCGACCAGTCGCAGCAGAATGTTGCCCCTATGTTGCCATGTGCTTGCTTATAGGGGGGTCATCTGATTGTTGCGGTTTTCTCTCTACTTTACAATATAAATCACCTTGAGGTGACTGCTGTTCTGATTCAGTGCTGTATAGTTGAAACTGAATTGAATTGAACTGAATTGAATCAAATTAAATGTGAGGTAGAACAAAAGTCCACATCCATGAGTTACATGCACCTCCAAACAGAAGAGTTTGAGTCTCACTCAAAGTCACTTTATGTTATACTCTAACTGCTATGTCACTGTTTAGTAAAGTTTAGACATTAAATAGCATGATTATAATGTGGTTAGGTTTATGCACTAAAACTGCTTTAATAGGTTTGAGGGTAAAATCATGGTTTGGGTTAAAATACACCCTCAAAACACATGTTAACACATACCATCTGCAACATGTGGCAGTTCCTTGGTTGCCATAGTGATGACACTAGCAGAGCAGTTTGGGGACTCCTCTGCCCTTACTGCTGGTCACAGTGTGCTACAATGTGAAGCAGACCAAGAATCACTTTATGACTGTAACTTTGACATTACAACAGATTGTTGTGTCAGAAGCCCATTGCATGTTAGAGGTACACAGTGACGGACCAGCTGCTTCAACACTGGATACTGAGAGTAAATGCTTGTGTTAAGCTCAAGTCAGTTGTATTTAATTAACAGCAATTCACAACAGTCACCTCACCTTTATAACTTTACACTCTCATAAGTTAAAGACCCTGCAATAGCAGAGAGAACACCCCAACAATCTGAAGATCTGTGGTCATACCGTGAAGTACAGTGGCCCTGAGAGGTCAAATGCACTGCAACTTAAGAAAACACCAGCAAATATAAATTCTGAAAAAGCACACAAAACATAACAAAATTTGAATAAAACACAACAGAAATACTAAACATGCAGTAAAAGCTAACAAAAAAAAAAGATAATAGTGTGACAGAGCAGCTGCAGAAATGAGAAGCTAATAATTAACAGCTAATAGCAAACATGTATACTTCTAACAGCTTTTCTTAGTAATAAAAAGACTAATAACAGTAAATAATAGATAAACAATTAAATGACAGTAAAGTTTCTGTTTTTCTACTACTTTTTTTTCTTACAGTCCACAGGAAAAAACAAAACAAAAAAACAAAATCAAACATTTCCTGTGAATTAATGAAATTACTGGAGACTGAAATTTGACAGAAACAGTTTATTTGGCCCACTTAACAATCAAAGTGAGCTGTATGTGTTTGACGTTGCTGATCTACAGTATTATATGAATCATGTGATTAAAACATATATTACCTGCATCTTTTTCTCCCTCACAATGCTGATGAACCCTTTGCTTCTTTCAAATGTGTTTCAGTACAATCCTTCGCATGTTTTGCTTTGTGTACGGTCAGTTTGGCCAGCGGTCATGTGTAGGTTTAAACAAAAGGGCATGAGGCTGGAATAAAATTTATCCATCAGCTGGTAGTCTTTATTAAAGAAAGCATTCGTTCACATACCAATACACACCAAAAATCCAACCCCTCTAAAAGCAACTGGCTTCCTTTTATACTCTACCTGATTCAGGTGAGCATCCGGAATAGCCCAAGTCTGGGGTTAGCAAACCAAATGAGAAAATAAACATCCACATAAGCAAACATCAAACCACAAGACAACACATGAAAGACATATTTATATCTGTACCAAATCCTATAAATAATTCAATAACATATACACTTCAAGTCACTTATCTATAAATTAGAAACACCTTAACCAAAGCTCCCTTAACCTGGCACACTGGTTTACTCCAGGAGCTCCCTAGCAGGTGATTGAACTGCTTTTACTGTTTTGCACCACATCCTGCGAAGGAAGCAATCAGGAAAAGGTGAGTACAGCTAACACACTTCTCTTAATACACATACAAGGAATTTAGGTTACAAACAAATGATAAAATGTGAACAGCTCTAACTCAGGTTCTTTTTTCCTGACACAGGTAGGATGGCCAGTCCCCCTAAGTCTCTTCACCTTCCACAAGCAGTCACATAAATACTAGCTCAAATGTCAGCTGATAAACCTAATAAAGAATCTCTAACCCGTAAATGTGTTTCTTTTTATGTAGTTTTTGAATACCAGTCCCTCAAATGAATAAAAACGCAAGTAAGGTTAATGGAACCCCTGGTCTGATTACATGTACCTTCCGTAGCTCATCTGTTACAATATTGTCTCAGGGCCAGTGTACCGGAGGGTTGGCAGTGGTGGAAATCATAGTATTTCCATGGAAGTGGCTTGTCATTTTTCATCAATAAATCATTAAAATGATCTTGAAGACCTTGGTGTATGTAAGCCAAATTTTAATGGATCGTTAACTTGACCTCACTGTGAACCCCTAGAGTTTTATCAGAATTCCTTCAAAACTTGCATGCATGCAAATGCTACCAAAAACACTGGAGCAGGTAATAACAAAAATGGTGCAAATGCAGTTTTCTGGCATTTTTATCACTACAGCCTCTGCTAAGGTCTTTGTAAAATGACTGTTTGAATGTGACAAACATTCCCTCTTGCTGCTACAACCAGTGGAACATTTGGTTAAAATCAGTTTGAAACGTATTGATGCTTAATACGTTTTTTAAAGAATCTGGATATTTTACAATCAGAGTCTGTGTGGCACTGAACACACTGAGTCCTTTTTGGAGGCAATGCATTCATTATGCTTCAGATGAGTCCAATAAACTACAGTATCTGCATAACTGAAACTAGGTAAATTCATATGAGAAAAACTTCATAGATGTAGTCTGTTTTACTAAATATATCTATGTGTTCATGTACACATATGCACAAGCATGTCATCTACTTACTTCTCCCATGGGGGAGACACGAGTGTCAGTCTACGAGGCTGTCAGTGCCTGCTCAGTGACAGCCTATAAGTTCCCCCGGTACCCTTTTGGAAAAACAGCCAACCCCTTATTGAATAACCTCTATTTCACCTAGCCCCTCAGTGTGCCCCTCGCCTCCCTCCAAAAACCAAATCTAAGCTCACTATATGAGCCCAACTAGCCCAGTTATTGATAAATCCACGTTCCTTACCCCAGCCGCTACAAATTACCATATTATAGGGCTTACAGGTATTAGATTTAGGAGGCCCAGACCCAAATCAAACAAGGCAAACCTGAATTACTTTTGTCTGTCTGGGCAGGCAGCGATGGAGACACTGGCTGGAGTCAGAGAATTAGATATGGGCAGGGACATGGAGGACTAAACATACTGTATGAGGTGTTAGAGTGAGGTATGGAGGTGGCGTCATCTTATAGTCACAACTGATTAGTCTCACAATATAGCGGGACTACAGGCCAGACTGACCACTGTTCACCATTCACAAACCATGCATGTTTCTGTGTTACTAGTAAGTGGAACACAGAGATACAAATTCACTCCTAACATTATCAGGCTCTACAAATCTATGGCTTTACTATTGATGTTTTTTTGTGGGGGAATTAACTAGAGAGCCTTCCTATTTGCATAGTTGAGTGATCGGTGTAAAATGAAAATAGTTAATAAAATCAATCATTTTCAGTTAAAAAAAACATATCATTGAAGATCTACTGATTTGGTGAACTCATCCTTCAAATTAAAACAATAGATGTTTGGGTTTATAAGGCTTTATGACAAATTAAAATTCATTTTTGTGAGTAAAGAATGCAAGTCAGTCATTCCTGTGTTTAATTGCCTAACTATAGGTGTGAAAAGAAGTCAACAGCAGGTACAAAAGAAAAACAAGTGGCTTTTGTTTATATCAGTAATTACCCTCTTTTATAACTGTATTATTCTGTACTTCTGTGTTACGACATAAAATCAAGTGTGCCAATGTAGGCCACTGTACCCAGTCATTATCTGTTAAGCTGGATGCTCACATTTACTGTAACAGAAACTAGCAGATATCAGCCTTTGTGAAATGCTAAAAGGCTGCGAAAAGAAGCTAGCTACCCTTAGCTAATATCCCAGCACTTCATGTTCCGGTCTAAATATGGCAAGTCATTTTAAAGATTTGAGTAACTTCACAGTGGCAACATCCACATTTCTAGAAAGTCAATAGTTTTGCTTTTATTGAAAATAAATATTTTTCTGGTTTCTACAAAAATGACCAGTTTTTTATCTTGTGATTTAAAACTGAGTGTTTTTATGGCTGGAGAGCATCTCTCCCTCAATACAGTCCTGTATAACTCAATCTGCCGTACAGTCTGGCTGCAGTTATTTCACCTCAGGCTGAAGATTGAGGTTAGAGTGATGAGTTTGCCAAAATAAGGAATCAGCAGAGCCATCATTTCCCAACTATCAACACGTCAAGCTCCCACGGAGGGACGGAAGGCTAAGGGGAAGTGAATGGTAAATACTTTCAGAAGATGAGAGACAGATGGTTGGACCACTGCAGGGAGAAGAATTGCAGACTGATAAACTCACACAGTCATCCATTTACTGAAACACTGTAAATATGTAATTTCTTTTTATTTATGCAAGCTAAACCCCTTGTAAAACTATTACACAACAATTTAATATAACCACACACGTGAATGGCACTGTAAACTTGACTTGAGATACATATTACATGCCGTTTCACGTTATTCACAGTCTTTATGCTAGACTAAGCTAATTGATTCTCGACTCCAGCTCTGTACTTTCAACAAATACATAAGCGTATCAATCTTCTTATCTAATTCTTGCCAAGATAGTGTCAGACTAATCATTTAAGTCCTGGTTGTCTTTTATTATTGCTATGCTAAAGCTCCTTTGAAAGAGTTGGCGGGACTTGCTGTCATAAAATGTTTCTGTAAAGGAGCTGAGATCCATTGGAAATGAGGTTCATTCAGAATGGAATTTTACCTGCTCACATTGTCAGCTCATATCTCCTGTGGACACATCAGTGACATTCCTGAAAACACAAGGCTTGATAACTACAGAGGTGAAAGAAGCATAGACTGTTAGCATGCTAAAGCAGTAAATAAAATATCCATGTGTGTTTTCAGACATGAAAAGAAAAAAAAAGGAAAACGAGAGAGCCTGAGTAATACACTAATATACTTCAGATCTGAAAACTGAAAGGAAAGTGGAAGTGCCTTAGTATACCAGAGGTAGGTGACATACTGAAAGGCACCAGATAATAGAAAATAAAAATTGAAGCAAATAACAGATACAATTAATTCAGAAATTATAACCGTAGGTATGATTATTAGGAAAAGAAAAGTGCTTTGCCTACGTTGTGACTGCAAAAGTTATAGCCAGCCCTTACAAACCCCAACCTTCAAGTCACTGCGTCATCCAAGAACAGTCTTGACAGTGTTGATATTTTACAGCTTGTTTTATCCTAGAACATGTGTGTCTCAGAGACACATGCCCACCATCCACACAGCATGTTAGGGGTCAAAGGGCAACAGGTAGGAATGCAGCTCCATGGGAGCAAACATAATGAAGTCATCACACACTGACCTAAGTCCCAGTGAGTTATGAAGTCTGAAAGGCTCAAAGGCTGATGGGTAAAATAATGGGGTCATGGCTGTAGTTATGCCTCTTTGAATAGCATTAAGTGTCAAGTTCAATGTGGTCCTGCTGCATGTTTATGATAGCGTGTTCTTCATCAGTTTCACGTTTGTCACTATTTCATTGCAAATTTCCATTCAACGAGACGAATCAATCATTTTAAAAGCTACTGGCCTTTATGTCTGAATCACTTCAGCACATTAAAACAACATTTTGCTGTAAAGTATAATGCTTTTTTTAAAGAAAGCACAATTGATGCAATATATATTTATATCACATACACATTTTTCACATTATGTTTGACCAACATTTTGCAGAGTTTGACCAAAAAAAATGCTACTTGACCAGTAGTGAGCTAACAGAAGTTCCTGATACAGTCCATAGGCCTAGATACCAGCTGGTGACCCTCTGGCAACCTCTAGTCTATAGGGAAAATATACATATATTGAACAAGCGGTTGGCAAGTGGCTGCTGACTGTTGTCGGGTGAAAACAGTCACAAAGAAAACGCTGCACCAAAAAGGTCCATGTGATTGCTTTGGTTGCTAGCAAACTGCTATCGTTGCCAATAGTTAGCATGGAAGATGCTGACTCACAATTTACTCACCAAGCTGTGGTGTAACCTAAAAACCGAGAAGGTTCGCCTCCTGAGTAAAAGTCGAGTCTTGTTAAACGGTGGTAGAATAAGGGCAACCTTTACTTTGAAGGTGAACATTTTTCAGTTTCTGGTTTACATCACATTTTTTTTTTAGATTTTTAGTAGACGAGAGTCATTTGGTAGACAAGTCGGTGTCATCCATGCAAAGTACTGGCAATAGCTGCATCTTGCTAGTGACCTAAGCAATCACAATGAGGTTTTCATAGCACCGTGCATCACTTTATGACCAATTTCAAGCTAGCAATTTCAAAGTGACTCCCAGGAGCAACTTGCAGCTGGTTGGGGAATACAGATTTTTTCCCTGTAACAGATGGTTGCCAGATGGTCATCAATAGGTTACCTTGCCTGTATGATTAATTAACCTTTTTTTGATAAAACTATGGTACCATCACAATAACAAAATGTCAGTACCGTAGTGTCCTGGACTTCCTTGTATTGAAGTATAGGACTGTATGAGCCAAAACTCATAGTGTACAACCCCAAAATTGTGTAACTTTTATAGTGATGGTCAGAGGGTCAGTGTCAGCCTCACCACTTGTGCTCAAATACGCATTGAGAGTTTATGGAGCAGCCGTTTCCTTTGTGGTGACGTCGCCCTGACTCAGGCCCCTGATGACTCAGCACTCAGTGTGAAGGTCTCATTAATTTAGGCCACTTAAGGCGATTTTCCAGTTAAGCTTGTTTTCTAATGAGGCAGGGGAGGGCAATTAGGTGATTAGGGTTATGGCAGCACTATGCTTTTTTAGGCATACAGAAGTGGACAGAATCTAGTCCGCTCTCTAAACTGTGAAGGAGTCATTAGATAAATAGATGACAACAAACTGAACAGAGTCAAGAGCTCTGCACTTAGAATAACGGTTAATGTTCAATTTTTACGCACTCTGTCCTACAAAATGTGTGGTCACAATCATCATTTTAATGACACTTCAAGTCAATAAAGTGACATGGAAACATGGTGAACTCACTGAAACTGTAAGATAGAAGCAAAGACTGTCTGGGGGACAGGCTACCAGCAGGCTCTTATAGGGGAGGAAAGTATAAAAAAAAGACTTGTGAAAGAATAGAAAAAGCAGCAACAGGTTTCCTTTCAGTGTCTTAGCAACCTGTATTTGTTACTTTCCCTGGGTAAACTTCATTTCTGTGGTCAGATCAACCAATCACCTTGAAGCCCTCTTTTCAGCACCTTGCACGCATGTCTAGACCCAAAAGGTGTTAGCAATGGGTTTAGTGAGTGTGTGTGGATGACTGTAACCAGTGATTCATCTTGCCATTATTATACTACATGGAAACATTGGTGCAGAAAGGCACTGGTTGGGTTTCGGACTAACAAGCTGACCCCGGAGTTGAACACTGAGGTTGACCCTGTAGTCACACGAATGAATCCCTGGAGATTACAATTTTAAGGTCAACATCACATTAACACATCACATATTCTATATTTTACAGTGTTGTCAGGACTACATTTGTGCAGCATATAATTTGCTCACAAATGATTCATGAACATTTTTTTTGCATTATGCAACGGTGACCAAAACAGCTGGAAGCTACTGCATGTACCTTGGACGTAAACAAGAATTTTATGGTGGCAGTGGCACATTCATATTTCAAAAGTGATGGCTCAAAAATGTCAAGTACTTTGAGCATTAAAACAAGCTGCTTGAATTATTTACTGTTATTGCCAGTGTTCAGTGCACAACTTTCAATACCACTCACTCATGAGGGTCACAGCAACAGCTACTCAATGCCAAGTGTTGGTATTAGAGTACAACAGGGTATTTAAATGGCTTGATGGAGCCTTCAAAGATGGCAAACACTCCTTGTTTACCATCTTTTGGGGTGGCTGTGGCTCAGGTAGTAGAGCAGGTCATCCACTGAGCGGAAGGTTAGTGGTTCAATCCCTGGCTCCCCCTAGACTACATGCCAAATATCCTTGGGCAAGATAGTAACCCCAAGTTGCTCTCCAATTCATTCATTAGAGTGTGAATGGTAGTTGGAGCACTTAAAAAGTATAGAAGATAGTGAATGTCACGTGTTGTATAGAGCGCTTTGAGTACTCCAGGAGAGTAGAAAAGTGCTATCTAAGAATCAGTCCATTTAAATCAAAAAAGTCATTTAAAATAACTGCCATCTTTATAGCAGACCATTTATTAAAAATATTTCATTGTATCCACATAGACTGAAATTGTACAATGCTTGCCGAATAGCCTGCTAACATTATTATGAGGTATAACGTTAGTTATCTTATATTAGCTCATCCATTTGTATAATGACAGCCATTGCAAACATTTCAGCCATTTGAACATAGCTGATTCCACAAAGCTAGCGGTCTAAAACAAAAAAAGAAAAAAGGTAATGTGCATTTCAGGATAACGATGTAAAATACTTTCGTACTTGACTCTTACTGCCTTCCTTATGAGTCAGGGTGGAGCTATCATGATAGCGCGAAGAGTCGGTATCTTCCACATGTAGTTTTTTTTTCGCGTGCTTGTGCATATCCTTCTCATTTAGTATGTAAGGATAGACAAGAACACTTGTAGGCATGTGCTGCCCCTATCAGTTCTGTAAGAACTGCAGCATTTATACAGAAATTTTAATTTATACTTATCAACTACTGTATTAGCTACAGTTCATGTAGCTAGGGGTAGCTTTCTTTTCCAGGTTAAGGTACACATGCCTGTATGGAATATGGTTATGTAATGCTTTGGTTGAGTGCTAATCAGAGGATATGTCAGTTTACTCTGACACAGTCAACAAACAGCTATTCATTTTCTAGATCAAAAACTGAATCAAATACTATAAAATCCACAACAACATTAGTGCTGTTGGGAGCTGCCAGAGTTGTGGTTCCCTACACTGATTTAATAATAAGTTTAATAAACTGTTATTTCTGGTATCAGCTAGCAACCGCAGCATCTCAGCTTTTCATCTTTATTTTGTTTTACGTAAATAGGTAATAAAGTATGAAAAAATAGGTAGAGTCTAAGATATGGATATGGATATTATAAGCATATTGCAGAACCTGAAGTCATTTGAAGTCAACTGCTCTTCAGAAAAATTGCTATTTGCAACAGGTTGATGCAACTAACACAGAACACCAGCAGGCTGGCCTACACCTGAAAGCTCATGGATCATGTATTCTGTCATATTGCTTACAGCACTAGACAGTAAAGTTGTACATGCATTAATTGCAATAAACCCTGAACTATAAAGGGCAAAGCATAATTCTGTACAGAATATGCAACTGTTATACTACAGTGGCACTTAAGTGGCTGTATTTTCTGGGGCAAATGAGTGCAGTTTGTGTTGGCTTGATGGGTTGTGGTGTAGTCAAACACCATAACGCAGCCCTGCCCCTGATAGCCCTGACGGAGTCATTTTGTCTCACTTTCACCGTCACAGAAAATTCAGGTAAGGAATTTACCAAGCAAAATAGTGTCTGAATGTGAGACTGAGGCACAGAAAGAGAGAGTGAAAGAAACATTACGAGACCTCTCCCTGTGTTTACCTTTGCAATTTTGTCCAATTTGTCTAAATTGCTTAGCTGACCTCTTAGAAGAAAAGCATATGCTTAATGTCAAAAAGCAGCGAAATATGACTGATCACCTTCATTTTGTCCATTTGGCTCCCTGGCACAAAGCCCAAAATAGAGTATTACCACACTCTAAATTGTGTATTCTTTCCACGGCGCCAAACCACCCGCCCTGCATTTAATTAATTTCCTCTTTCTTATATGGCTAAAACTTTACAGCAGTTTTTATTTAGGTAAGGCAGACTTTCCTGTCTTTGGAAGAGCGAGCCTGTTGGGGTTTTGGTTAATCATCCTTTACAGTCACTTAAATTATCTCATTTTGTCTGTCTCCATTTTTGTCACTGGTGAGGGTTCTTTTTTGGGGGGAGCATGAAAACAGTGGGGAGCAGGAATTAATTTGTCAGGATCAGATTGTTACAAGATGAAATTACTGCCATCAGGACCAATCGGAGAGTAATATTGGTAAATGTCTCTCGTGGCAGGGTAATGAGCAAAATGGCTTTTATACATCATTCGAGGAGGGCAAAGAGCTAGCCCAATTTCCTTGTTGATTTGGCTTCCCATGGATCATTTCTTAGTTGGCCTACTGAAGGAAAATGAAGGCAGGATAAAGAGAGAAAAAAAAGTGCAAGCACTATCAGGGACATTTCTAAAAGGTAACATTTAAGTTTGAAGTCTTGCATCAAGATACCATCTTAATATAATTTGCTGATTTGGAAAAACCAATTGGGACACAAATAACCAAGTCACATTGTTATTTAAAGATGAATGAAACTGAACGTAAACTTCAAGTTTTAATGCACATTATATAAACCATAATCCTGTCTCCTTCTCCCTCCATCCTACTCCATACTTAATACAGCTCTGTGCTTGTTTACCTGAAGACCTGCCCTGAACTTTCACGTAAGTGAGCCATCAATCCATCATCTCCAAGGTGGGTAACCAGACCAGGTCTGTTTCCACTGGAGGGCAAGCCCCACTGTGGTGGGACCTGGGTGGGCAAGGAGTGCTAGGAGAGAGGGTGGGGGTGTGTGAGTACATCTGTATGGCAGGAGTGGACTGGCTGTAAAAGAAGTCATGTGATGGAGAAAGTGTAACAAGAGACTGTGGGGCAAAATGAACCAACGTGCAGATTTTGTCAGAAGGCGTACTTTAGGAGTCACTTCTAGGATTAGATTTGAAGGAGAACAATGAGACTTTTTAGGGGGAGTAAAAGGAAGTTTTTGAGTTATGTTTTTTGTCTCCTATTACCAAGACTTTGGAGAATACATTTTAAACTCCAAAAAATAAATATCACATGTCCTGATAGCATAGGGTTAAAACTCAGAAGGTTACATAAAACCCAAGCAGTCAATCTCAACACAATGCAAAGCTATTCATATTCAAGTTTTTTTGGTTTGTTTGTCTTGGTGCAGTTTAGAGAAATATATTTTAAGAGAGCAAAAAATTTACATCAGAAGAATAAAAGGTTCTCAAAATCAGAGTAGTGTACCTCAGATGATTAAAATAGATGATCCAATTTGGATAGTAAGGCTCAGTAGGAACAGTTAAACTGGAATCTCAGACAGAACCTATTGCACACGCCAATAATGCTAAAAATAACTCTGATGATAAGCAGATTTCTTTTGTAATACAATATTTAAATAAGGTATACAGAAAAATGTGCACCAGCACAGATATTTCCTGAGCACAACATACCGATATAAAATCATTGTGTAATTACTTATTATTACAGTAGATAGTTCATAGTGCACAGAATTTGTTACTTCTACCAGCCTGACTAAAATAAAGAAAGAATTCCATAATATACTCACAGGAAATGTTAATCAAATTAGAGGCTACAGACATGAAATTGTAATGTAATAGAAAGAAAAGCAGAAAAACATGTCTCTCTTTGAAGCACCTACAATTTAATACTCATTGTGAGAGTGATTGTCATTTTGTAATAAAATGTTTATCACATACATTGAATGGTTCAGCACTGGCAGAGCCAGTAATTTTCCACTGAAACCAGGACGTGCATTTCTGCACGTACACTTGAGCCGTGCACACTCAATGTGTAAGGTAGAAGACCACCCTTTCCTGTCTGTAAGTGATTCATGGCTCTTTGGAAATAAAAGGAAAGCCGCGCATTGTACGGAAGGACTCTGCCGGAAGTTAGTGGTGGCCAGCTTCCGACAGACTTCTCCGCTGCAGTGTGAGAAGTGTACAATGTGTTCTGTCTCATCCTTGCATAACGGGAATCGCCTGAATCAGCGAGAGTATGATTAAACCTAACAGTTTGGTCCTTCGAGCCGGATTCACTGATCGCCGTTGGGCGGACGGCGCCGCTGAAGCGGATTCCGTCATGCGAGGATCAGGCCGAACACTGGGGAGCGCTCAGCTTATGGTATTAAGTGTATTGTGCAAGATCGATAATGGGTTTGTTTCGAGCCGCAACGCTATTTTGCCTTGTGATATGAGGAACAGAATCATGCCTGTCGTGACTCCGCGTAAAGCGGTTTAGGGGCATCATTTTGTTAATAGCAATGTGCTAGGCTAACCGCGTGGTCGCGATTGCATTGTTTAAAGCTAGCTAGTTAGCATGCTGATAGCATGCTGGGATAATACCCCTGATGAACCAGAACGTGGTTAAAAGTCATGGTACTCCTGGCAGTGGAGTAGGGGTGTCATCCCGACAGATTGCATCGGTGATGTTGAATTAAACAAAACAGATCCTGCTGAAGTGGCCCCGCTGTTAATGGGGCGGCTATTGTGGCCCAGGAGGGCTGTTTAGCTGCGGCTAGTTTGCTATTAGCAACGGCTAGCCTGCTGCTTAGCCATGGCTAGCTTGTTTAGCCACGGCTAGGTTGCTCTTAAAGGAGATGATCCGTTGATGATGTAGTGACGTATTGTCTGGCTAAACAGCTCTGCCTAAAGCGATCGCGAGTTGAAATTAAAAGGGAACAATAAGCCCAGCAAAGTTGGCCCGCTGTATTAGGGCTGGATACTAGCTTGTGAAAGACGTTGAAATTGTAGTTCTTGTTCGTAGTCCTTGGATGCTGTTGTGTTACGTCATTGTCCGCCATTTGTATTTGTAGTTTTTCTCTATAGTTCTTCGCCGCCATTTTGTTTACGTTAGTGCCGCCATTTTGTAGTTTGTTTGTAGTCCTCTGTCATACCACATTTGGTAATCAGAGGACTACTATACAGGTTCTTATCATTTATTGCACCTATTTTAAGAGGCTTTATCCTTGTATTTGGCATTGTGTTGGTTGTGGAATTGGTGCACCAAGAGTGAATGTGAGTGTATCTGTGTGAATGCCATTCGCGAATGACAGGCCTACAGACATGATACCTTGCGGTGTTAATAAACACACATCTGTGTCTGTCCAGTCACATAGGAGTGGATTAAGCTATTGGTCTTAAGTGAGGCACGTTGCCCACTGTACATTTAAATCATCATAATGGGAAATAAAATGGGCCAGGTTGCCTTTGAAGAGATTTGTCTCCAGCTTAGGGGAGAGGGTGATACTGCAAGTCACCAGCTGCCCTAGTGGACACACAAAA
>VVHJ01061642.1:0-10239 GCA_015107715.1 Tylochromis polylepis | reverse complement strand
CGCAGCCGCGCCGCAGACCACGCCCCACCACAGCTCTGCAGTCAAAAACAGGCTCACTGCAGCCACCAAGAGTGAATAGTATTAAACTCTCACTAAATTATATATTTTTCATCTCTGTTCACAAGTTTCTGGATTTCTTTTTTTTTATAAGACTAAGACTGAACTTTATTTTTCCATTTCTGTCAATGTTCACATTCTGTTTAACTTGTTGCTTTTTTGAAGAAGTGGTGCAGACTAATGAAACAGTCTAGTGACAAAAGTTACAAACAGTTGTTTGAAATGAAAGTTGTTTGTTTAAAACAAAAATTACTGAAGGATTCATTGTGAAGGAGTTTATTATCTAAATAAAGTTGCAGCTAGGCTTTTCTGTCATTGTTTTGTTTAGATGGGGCGTGAAAATACTTCTTCCTGCCATGTGGGGAATGATGTAAAAAGTTTGAGAACCACTGCACTAACAGGTTTTACATGCCCACTACTAGTGTTACACCATGGCAACACAAGCAAGCAGAGTAGGCAGCAGGCAGTGTTAACCTACAGATTAAAAATAGAAGCTTGTTCAAAGGTCGTCTTCGGGTGGCTGAGAAAACTTGGGCTGAGTGAGTGCTTGACTAACTAATGCTCGACACTGAAGCTATTCAGTCGACCTTGAGCAAGTGCTGCAGCTGTATCAATGTCACCTTTACCTTCAGTAGTCGGCATTATACAACATTTGGTAGTACTAGGGAGTACAAAGTATATTTTGCACTTTTCTGTTTGTTTGCTGGCTTTCTTGACTGGCAAAGGTGTTGGCAAAGTCTCTAACTATTTCATGTGTAAATGACAGTGAGAAATTATAAGTTTTGAATGCATCCTCTAGTGCATAGGTCGGCAACATTTAACACCCAAATAGCCATTTGGACCCAGTTTTCACGGAAAAGAAAACACTGGGAGCCACAAATACATTTTGACATCTAAATTAAGATAACACTATATATTGGTTTTTTTACCTTTACGCTTTGTATACACTGTAGTGTGTTGCTTATGAAATCCATGAAGTGCTACAGAGAAAATTAAATTTTATTTGTGTAACGAACACATTTTGAACATTTTGAACTAAAAAAAGTAAACATGCTGAGTTGAAGGTCTCTTTCAAAGGAATTAAAAAGCTGAACTGAAATTATCCATGTAGCAAATAAAAAATGTCATGAGCCGTCATCCTTATATCGCCTTTGGGCTTTCGGCGCGTTTAGTGGTGACTTGACCTGAATTTTTAAAAAATAAATTGGAAAAAAAAGCACTATGTCACTAAACAATGAAAAATAAATATTTGCAAAATATCTGCATAAATATTTATTTTAGCTGGTTAATGAGACTTCTGCTCCTGAACCTCTGCGCACAGCGTCTGCAAATCGGAGCTGTACGAAGTCACTTTCATCTGTGTAAGCTGTCGTCTGTGTCTGTGTTTGTTTTTAACATAGTTCATGGTGGAGAATAGCTGCTCACATACGTATGTGGATCCGAAGATCGACAGGACTCCAAATGCATATTTCTTCATGTTTATGTAGGTGTCGGGATGGCATTCCATGTTTCAAACACATCTTGGAAGGTTAAAAAAGAGCCGCAGTATAAGGATGAAAGAGCCACATGCGGCCGACCCCTGCTCTAGAGTCTACACACCTTGCAGTTGTCTTATTTGACAGTTCTTTTTTAGTGATTTTACTGTTGTAATCACTAAACTGCATTTAAGATTTCAGGTCTTGTTTCTCTATAATAAAAACAATATTTTACTGAATTTTTCCACAGGTAAAAAAACAACACACATACCCTTCTGGCAAATTTCAAAGTTCAAGCAAGCTCTGCCTGAACATATTAACATTCCACTATATCTAAATCTTTTCTGTTCTGCTGAATGTTCTGCCATCTGCCTCTGTCTCTCTCTTTGGACTGTATGCTTCTTTTCTGAGAAAGGATAGAAGACCATTCATCACCTGTTCTAATTAAACATGCCCTCATAGGGAAGCAGTGGCAGCCACAGGGAAAAAGAGACAAGAGAAGGAGATAGATTGCCATTGGAAGATGAAAAGAGAGAGAGAGAGGAGAATGACACTGGCAAAGCAGAGAGAGTCACTGTGATAGAGAGCACAGAGAGGATGTGAAAAAGATGTGGTGGCTATAAGTCAGGTCTTCTGCCAGATGGGCTGAGCCCCCCTACCTGGGTAATAAGAAGAGTGACTCCCTCGTCAGGATGCCTGACAGCCCTGTCTTAGTCCATTTCTTTAACAACATGCGGTCCTTTTTCCATTCCACTGGAGACTGATGGAAGTTGTGCGTCACAGCAACTGCAGCTTCAGGCTGGTAGGACAGCACAACAGGGCTGAGATTGATTCCAATGGTACTTCTTGATTTCTGACCCCTTTTCCTCACTGACAGATCAGTTAGATTATCCTGATAATGATGGTGCTTGATCC
This sequence comes from Tylochromis polylepis, assembly GCA_015107715.1. Taxonomy (NCBI): domain Eukaryota; kingdom Metazoa; phylum Chordata; class Actinopteri; order Cichliformes; family Cichlidae; genus Tylochromis; species Tylochromis polylepis. Next base: position 7,792 of record VVHJ01061642.1, on the reverse strand, counting down.
CCCTTAATGTGAATTTATACCTGTGGCACTCAGTTTCCATGCACAGTAAAGACAGAGAAAAAATTATATTATTTGTCATGTTACATGACAACTGTAGTTAAAAATTTCAGCAACTTTCTTCAGACAGGATTCCTGTGAAATGGACTGTACAGTATTAGGTTCCAAGTGTGAATATTTGTAAATGTCATAGCATAGTAATAAAAATAGTAAAGTTTAGTAACAAAGACTGCTGCCTGATCATCTCCTAACTTGGTAACTAATTTTTTTTTTTTAAATCCTCAATCCTTCTTATTAGGTGATCCTTTTTTGTGATCACCTAATATCACTTAAAAGCCATCAAAGCATTGTTCATAAGTTACTATGGTATTTTAATGGTAAATATTATGTGTCACTCTATTTTAGTTTCATTTTTATCATTACTGCTGAAACTCCCACATTTCAGATATTTACCACAATGTTGTGTTACAGGAAACGGCAGCTGAAAGTGGAAACAGTTAGGCTTTTTCCCTAGATACAGCAACAAGTCTGCATTCTGTGGCCTTACTCAGTTAATTTAGTTTGAATTCACTGTTCATGACAAGGACTATTAAATATGTCAAGCTGACTGACCTTTATGCAATGGCACAAATATCAAATATATCACTCCTTCCTGCAATGTATTACAAGAAGTGACTGGGGGAGGGGGAAGATAAGAAAATATAAATCTGCAACAATATGAAATCTGAAATGGCCAACAATCTAAAATGAACAGCTCAGTAGTTTCTTGTTTCAGAGTAGTAAACTATCAATCAAACAATGGCATTCAAGCTTAAAACACACAGCCAAGTCTTCAACCCTTGTCATTTTACCATGATCCAAGATCAAAATGACATGTTAAAATGACATAAAATCCACATTAGAAACTGGTTTCTTGAACATGACAATGGGTTTACTGTACTCCAATGCCCTCAGCATCGTCACATTTCAATGTCAAGAGAGCATTTTTAAGGAAGGGAAACAAGGAGAAAAGCCTTGTGTATGCCAAATTGCAAAAAACCTGGAAAAAGTCAGTGCCAAAAGGCTTTCGGAGTAATGAATCCAAATGTGAAATATTTGCTATTTACAATATGTATGGAGGAGGTTAGGAGAAAGGTCCAGCAGTGGCTCTGTTTTAGTTTCAGTCAGTGGTGTTGGGGATCTTGTCAAAATTTGTGGAATTATGAATGCAGAAAAGTACCATCAGATTTCAATCCACCATGCAATGCCATTTGAAAAAGCACCTGATTGGCAACAGTTTAATTTTTCAGCATGACAATGCACACTGCTAATGCAGTAAAAGCATACCTGGATAGGAGAACACACAATGGCTTCCCCCGAGCCCAGACTTCAACATTTTTGAAGCAACACAAAATGATCTTGACAGAGAACATAAAGGTAGCCAACATCCAAAGAAAAGCTTTGGAAGATGAATGCCCTTCAAGAAGCCTGAAGAACGATTATTGAAGAATATTTAAAGAAATTACAAGAAAGCTTGCCTAGAGTTATTCAGTCTGTGATAGAGAATACAGTAAAGGTGGTCATACTGAATACTGACTTTCTATATAACAAGAAGGTTAATGCAGGTTACTATAGAATTATTTGATTTTTCATGCCTGGTGTTGCTTCAAGTGATTGCGCAGATATAATTTCTTAGTAATAAGAAAATAATGGCACTTTGCTTACACCTTCAACATGTCCTTTTTCCTTTTATCCTTGGGTTTGTGTAGTTGCGTTATGAGAGATTGCACAGATATAGATATATAAGGAACACTGATATTTTCATTTGAGTCGATACAGGCTACTAATTTGGTTCAGACATTTTCATTTGTAATTATCATTCCCTTCATTAACAATTCAGCCAACAGTATCCCCAAATCAAAGAATAGGTTTATGTAGTAGCTTAATTTATGACCATATACTTGGAAACATAATGACATTCCTTGTAGTGATTTGCAATTTTGAAATCTTAGTGAAAATTGTCTTAACTGCAAAAGTGAGCATTGTCACCATGCCAAAATTGCCTCACAGCACACAGCTGTTCCTGGATGACGAGAATAAATATTACGTGCTACATATCAGCACTTAGCTCACTAAGACTAACCTCTTGGTATTATCTAAACATATTTACATTCTTAAAAATTGATAAATTTTGACTTATAAATCATTTCAAGAATAATTTATATTTTGTCAACCTGTTGGCAAGGCAAGCACTGTGTATCAAAAATGTATATTACCGTGGTGTTTTGGCTTGTTGTGCTTTGGAGCCTGTTTTTCTTTGCTGCTCTAACCCTTTTGCCTGTTAAGTCTCAAGTGCGGTCCCTGAGTCACCTCCAGAGTTTCCTACTGGTCCCATCCTTCCTACACCTGCTTCACATTTGGTAATCAAGTGCTGGGTATATCAAAGCTGGAGGTTCTCTGCCAGATTGTCTTTGCCATTATGTTCCATGCTCCAAGCGCTCTCTGAAACCTTCCCCCTAAAAGGAAAAAAAAAAAAACAAGCCCTCACCTCCTGCCTGTGTGCCTCCACAAATCTCCAAGCTTGCCTTCTTTATCACCAAATTCTCTGTAACCTGTCAAAAGAAGCTGCCCATTGTTGCCCGTCTGTTGCTCTCATTAGCTAGCGACTCCACTCTCCAACAGCACAAAGCTACCATGTGTGACCCTTTTGTTCTCTAGAATCTCCCCCCCTCCAACCAATTGGTTAATTGTAACTCACTTTTTGTCAATAAACCTCTTAAATTTGCTCTTTAAAAGACTTAAACTGTCACTGAACAACAGGCTTGAGTGACAGTTTAAGACTTTATGTAAAGGGTAATGTAAAATTAAGTAAAAAAACAAGTATTTTTCATCCATTCCACTTATTACTGCGTTATAAAGCACATCATGAAACTGGTTTATGTCATCTTTATTTCAACAGCTGCACTGAGGGAGAAAACCACTGAAAATAGACACCATCTCCACCCACTCCCTCTGAATTGATATTAAAAATAGTCCACAGTATTAGAAAAAGAGAAAAAAAGCTGACAAAAATGTGGCTCAATCACTGATTGCAGCAGACACAATAATAAAAAGCTCAGTGCTCCAAGTTTGAATCAAGGGTTTGAAGAAGAAGGGACCCGAAGCAAAGTGGACATGCTTGTTATAATTTCCAACCAAGACTGACTCTTCAGGCTTGTAGTTTCTAGAATGATTCATTGCAATCTAAAATGTTTTTTTTGTGTGTGTGTTGAGTTTAGCATGCATCAGAATGACTAATTTCAGTGAGTGACCTTTTGAATAGACACATTTATTCATCACCAGGCCATAGTGTTAATTGTCTTCTGTTCTGACTTAGAGACGCCTCCTCAATATAACAAATAGACAGTCTGCTCCTGTGGGGGAGTTGTGAGGCAGAGTGTGAAATTAATACTCCTGTCTTTGTAGTGCAATAAATAAAGTCTTTAGTTTATCAAGGGAGAGCACCCTCCTATTTGCATATCATTACAGGTAGCGACATGGTTAAAAAGGCCATGTTTATTATTTTACACTTAACTGGAAATGTGAAAATGATTCACCACTATTTCACTCTCATTTCAAACAAAGGAAAATATAGAAAAGGCCAATATTGTTGACATGCTTAGCATTTCAAAGCAACATGCAGTACATTGAGGGAAATACAATTACAGATTTGGTAAGAAAAAGCATAGCATACAAGTACAGAAATACAAACTTTTATGATCTATACAACCCAAATTCCAAAAAGAAGATCCGATGTGTACTATTTCATGAGGAAAAATATTTAGCTCATTTTGAATTTGATGACTGTAACACTTCCCAAAAAAGTTGAGATCTTGTTTACAACGGTGTAGCATCCCCTCTTCTTCTGTTTTCATTCACATTTTCAAGAGCATCCCAATAGTCTTGTAATTTGGATTCTAGTAAAAAAAAAAAAAAGTGGCCACTGGGAATAGTTATTCAAGGCAAAAATTGCAAAGTAGCTAATTAAAAAAAAAAAAAAAAATTACTGTTAACTGTTCTATATAAATGTAATGAGAATATGTGCAACAGGAACGCCATAATTTTCATAGAAGAATCTACTGACTGAAAAATCAAATACAGTTATGCAAGGACAGGCTAAGAGTTTTCCATAACAGATATTATTTCTTAATTTATTTACCTGGATAATTAGCAGGTTAGTTATCTTTAAAGGCTGGGGCACTGACAATTTGTTCCAAATGTCAGTTCCACCAGCTATTGTCCCATCTGACTCACACATTTGTTTCCTTGGGGGATAAGCTCCAGTTGCTCACACATGATACTTCCATCACAGGCAGCTGCACAGGTGTCAAGGGACACAGTCGTGATAAAGATACAGCAATGTAAAATTAATGCAGGGCAGCAAAGGAGTGCTGGCAGGAATAAAGATGTTAGTGTCGCAACCCAGTGAGCAGGTGTGTACAATATGTCACCTTTACAAGAAGAAATGACAAAAGGATGTAAAAAAAATCTGATGACATAATGCAATTTTTACAATCTATATTTCCCCACATTGGGAGTCAAGCAAAAAAACAGTAGTCATTTGATAATAAGAAAATTCCTTTTCACTGCAAACATTTCATAGTAGAACAAGCACAGATAACTGATAACAAATGGCTGCATGACGTATACGTGACCCCTATACCAGCAATTGTCCATGCTCCATGACTGACATGGCCTAATGGGATCCATAATGGAACTCAGCCCTTTTTTGAAGTTAATAATTACATATGTGCTTTTCCTGAAATGGCAAACCAAAATGCTCTCGGCGAAAAAAGATCAATTAGTTTAAAGTTTCAAAGCAGCACTTTCTGAGAGAGTCTCATTCTCAGAGTGAGGACATTTTGTTTACCTGTTATGACATATTTGACATTGATATACTACCTTGAAACATGGTGATATAAGATATTGTTCTTCTTATCTTTTTCACTAATGCTCAGCCTTTTGGATATCTATAAATAAAACTTTCAATTTAATCTCTTTTAGTAGGTTCTTCCAATCAGATACGAAAGGCTCAATCTTTCAAAATAAACTAATGTCCTTAACTACTGCATTTATGATTCAATTGATTGAACATGACAGGACTTATAATTTTAATTTTTGTTTTTCATATGTCGTTGATCTTGACTTGAATAACCTTCAATTCAGTCATTTCACAAAATTGACAATGGGTTTTGCTCAGCCAGCATTTAAACTTAAATTAACTGATGGATTGTTTGTTTCTACTGTCCAAAGCAACCTGTTGACAGATTTCTGAAATAACATTTTGAAATTTTTTAAAGGAAAAAAAAAAAAAGAAAAAAAATCTATTTTGGAATATTGTAGGTTGGTTTAGGTATATGTCATGGGACTCCTGTATGGGATTTTTATTTTGCATCAGAACAAGTGTCTTTATTCTCAGCAAAACAGTGGAAACATTAGGCCCAAATCAACATCTGGTATATTATTTATTTTTTAAAAATGCACTGGCCAGCTCAGCAATGCCAAAAGACCTGAAAGACCACAGAACACAACTAAAGTGCATGATGATAAAATTATGTCCATGGTCAAGAAAAAGTTCTAACATCTAACCGAATCAAGAACACTCTCATGGCGATAGGTTTGTGTCGTTGTCAAAGTCTACAATTAAGAGATGTCTTTATGAACATAAATTCAAAGGTCTTGATGCAATCATCCAGGTAAGGAAATCCCGACGTAATGTTTTCAGTAGGAGAACACTACGTCCAGATGAACAGACACTTGGATGAGTCTGACTAGAGGAGTCATTTGGATGAATGACAAAACAGAATCAACTTTTTGGGATAAATTCAAAGCATTTACAACAATGTGCAAACCAGTGGTTACACTCAAAAACAGGAAGACCAGATTAAACTTTGCTAAAAACATGTAATACAGCCTGTATAGTTATAAAAAAAAACAAAAAAACTTTGGACAGATGAAACCAAGATCAAGAAATACCAGAATGATGGGAAGAGAAAAGTATGGAAAAGGAGAGAATCAACTCATGATTCGAAGCCTATTACATCATCTGTCAAATGTGGTATGGAATAGGCATATATGGCTGCCGGTGGAACTGAGCCATCTATGTTTTGTGATGTTGTGATTGCTGACAGAAGTAGCAGGATGAATTCTGAAGTGTATAGGGCTATAGTCTCTGCTCAGATTCAGCCAAATGCTGCAAAACAAACTAAACAGTACTGATGACCCCATAGCAGACCCCAAAAGCAGTTCATACAAGTTTATCAACATGGGATATTCTTAAACGGCCAAGTAAGTCACCTGATCTCAGCCTAATAGAGCATGCTTCTTAGTTATTGAAGAGAAACTAAGATCAACAAACAAGCAGTAAGCAGTAAAGGCCTGGTAGAGCATGTATGGGTTCTAGATTTCAATCAGACAATGACTGCAAACAATTTTCATCCAAGTACTAAAACCAATGCTTGTATTTAAAAAATTACGCTTGTCTCATTACTTCTGAGTCTCTGTAAATGGAATACTGTGCATAAAAATAATAAAAATCATAAAAATCATAAACAGTTAATGCAAAATTAAAACTCCTTGAATATCTCAAGCACTTGATGAGATATTTATTGTTTGATTTAAAATCCACTTTGTTGGTGTACAAAGGCAGAACTACAAACATTGTGTCTTTGTCCAACAAATTATGGACTGAATTGTAGTTCTGAAGGCATAGTAAATTATATTGGTTGGTTGGTGCTTTTGTGATTTTTAATTCTGCATGAATTGAGGTCTGTCTCAAGGAGCACTAATGTTTTCTTTTTTTAATTTGTTGAATTATTTCCTCTGTTAATCTACGTGTGTTTTCACATGATTTTGGTGAAAATCTAGACTAGGGAAGTTTGGCTACTACAACACCAAATCCCCTCACAGGAGTGTCTGTAATCCTTCTCATTAATTTAACAGAATGTCCACGTGAATGGAATAGAGGCACATCCCTACACAGAAATCCACCGGTAAAAGCATAATCACTGAATAGTTGGCACCAAATCAGTTCAACAAATTGCTGGTTGTTGGTGGTGTTTAAGTTTGTATTTCCACATGATGGAACAGGAATTGCTCCCTGATATCCCAGTATCATGTTCTGACACATCCTGGTACGCCAAGCAGAACCAAAAAGTGATGCAATAGGCTGACCTTGGAGTAGCATTTGTTGATTTAGTGAGACACACTCTGAAGCAGCTGTCAATACATTGCCTCTAAAGGACTGATTTAATCACTGTACATAAATCTTCATAAATGTCAATGACGGATTTACTTTATGGACACCCTTAATTTTGCCTCTAAATGAATCCTGTGTTTACATTGTTTGTATTTGTGTTGTCTAGAATGATCTCTGGTTAAGATTTATGCTCTCTATTACATATAAAAGTGTGAAAGCTTTACAGTGGGTATGGAAAGTATTCAGACCCCCTTACATTTTTCACTCTTTGTCATATTGCAGCCATTTGCAAAAATCATTTCAGTCCATTTTTCCCCCATTAATATACACACAGCACCCCATATTGACAGAAAATCACAGAACTGGAGACAGTTTTGCAGATTTATTAAAAAAGAAAAACTGAAATATCACATGGTCCTAAGTATTCAGACCCTTTGCTCAGTATTTAGTAGAAGCACCCTTTTGAGCTAATACAGACATGAATCTTTTTGGGAAAGATGCAACAAGTTTTTCACACCTAGATTTGGGGATCCTCTGCCATTCCTCCTTTCAGATCCTCTCCAGTTCTGTCAGGTTGGA
>VVHJ01061637.1:0-18575 GCA_015107715.1 Tylochromis polylepis | reverse complement strand
TCTTTTGATTCCTCAGAGGCATCCAATGGAAGACAAAACACTGCTCAGTAGGCCATTTCACATTTTATTCTCTTACACAATACTTCTAGAAGGAAGATTCGTCCTGCGTGACAAGTCGCAGCGGATCTCAAAATGGTGATCACACACAAACAGTTTTATTACCGGCCATCTCATTCTAGTCTAAACAACAGCATTTCAGTAAGTTTCCAGCCAGAGCTGGTTCCCCGTTATCTGCCATTCTGCAGGCAAATGTGGGGGCGAGTTCACAGCTCTCTACCACTTGAAGGACACACATTCTAATGCCTTTATTATGCCAGGGCCGTGTCCTGCTTAATACTACACTATATGATTGTATGACATTTGATTAATATAAAACTAATATAGAATTAATATAGAGCACAGCATTAAAACATTTCAAATGATTTGATTCTAACAGTTCCTATGTTCAATGTGTTTAGCTTTACACTCCCCTGTGCCGTCATTATGGTCATTGGTGTCAGCTGTTCCCTCATGTGTTTTCACTCGCCTTGACTACCTCCTGTGTGTATTTAAGTCCTCTGTCTTCCTTTGTTCATTGTCAGGTCGTCCGTCATTCCCACGCCATGTTTCCACGTCCCAAGTATCCATGTCCAGGTTTTGTCATATTCAGTTCTAGTTCACCCAGTTTAGGTTTATGTTTAGTTTCTTATTGGTTTGCCTTGCCTTCTGTTTGAATTTATTTTCCCAGCTTTAATAAACATTGTGTTTTCATTTAAGTTTTCTCTTCACATGTCTGCATTTGGGTCCACCATCTCACCACATACAGTCTGCTCTGCCAGACTGACACAAAAAAGGGATACCTGAATGGTTCTACCTTGCCAAGAACCAAAACAAATGTTGTTTTTCTACAGTTCAACATTTGCAGGTTGTTGATTTTGAAAAACGGAAATTGTTCTGTTCAGTGGGGGTGGGTGGATCAATCCAAATATCGATAGTACTGATTTAATGATGGCACTGACATTGAGTTGTTACTAGAGTGATCAGCTCGATGTGTTAGTTTGTTTCTCTTATGTAAGTTCAGTATGTTGCTCGTGACATAAAGACAGAAGTGACACAAAAAGTTAAAGGTAAAGACTGAATTTAGTGTACATTTTTTCTGCTTTTTTTTTGTCTAAAATTGTGATAAGGGCTCTTTAGCTGTTGTTAATTTGTTTTGTCAGAGCAACATGTGACTCCTGTTGATGAACATCAAGAGGACTGTGGAGATGGAGGTGTCTTTGCCGCTTACATAAATTTATTGCGATGGTTCTTTGTTTTGTACTGTGGAAATGTCAGCACTTTTTTTTCTGAACAGGGAAGTTCTGCTTTTGCATTTTCTATTGAATGGTTATTCTGTGAAATTATACTTTAAAGGAAGTTTTATTCTTGCAGCTAAGTTTGGTTGAGCTGTACAATATAGAGGTGCAATTTCAGAATTACCTTGTGTATATTTTGTAAGTTCAGTTGCACTTGTTTCATTATGTGTTGAGATAAATACAGATTTAAAATAGAACACATGATCTATTATTTATATTTAACATATAATTGCAACATTGTTAACAAAGAAAAGATTCGAAAGGACTTGAAATTAAAAGTTTCAGACTTGGGACCTGACTTGAGAGTTGCCTGTATTTACTTGAGACTTGACTCGTGACTTGAGGATAAAGACTTGAGACTTTCAAAACAATGAATGGTCCCAGCTCTGCTCCAACTTTAAGGGATCACACTCATCAGCCTCCCCGGGAACATCTATGCCAGGGTAATAGAAAGGAGAATTTGTCCATTAGTCGAACCTTGGATTCAGGAGGAACAATGCAATTTTCAGCCTGGTCACAGAATGCTGGACCAGCTCTCCATCTTCTCCATGATATTCAAGTGTGGGAGATTGCCCAACCAGTCTACATGTGTTTTTCAACTTGGAGCATTCAACTGCATCCCTTGGAGTATCCTGTCACAGGTGCTGTGGGAGTAGGGGGTGCCTGGCCTGTTGTTATGAGAAATTTGGTCCCTGTACAACTGAAGTGAGAGCTTGATCCACATTGCCAACAATAATTCGGACTAGTTTCCATTAGTTGTTGGACTCCACCAGGGCTGCCTTTTGTCACCGATTCTGTTAATAATTTTTATGGAGATAGATGGCTCCACTCTAACCCTCTTTATTTTGACACTCTCTTTATCAATACTTGTGCTCTGATCTACATGTTGCAGCAAGACTTTAACAGTTCCCAGGATGAATTCAAGCAAAGAAAACCTGGTTATAAGAAACTGCTTGTTCAGCAGAAAGCATGTTGTCACTCTGTTGTCTGCTACAATTGCTTCCTGTCTGATCTTGATTAAAACCAGCAGATGACATGGCTACACCAACTTTCATATTGTTAATGGGTTCAACCTCTGTCAGTCTGTTAAACTGTATTTATTTGGACATGGATATTTGGCGTTAGATCAACAGTGATCACAACAAAGTGGGGAAATACCTCCAACATGCACAGACATTTTACCATGTGTGTGCAATTAATTTGCACAAATTTAACGCCTTTGATATGCTGCTTAGCAATGGTGCTGACTCTCAAAGTGGAGCCAATGAGAACCCAATAAGAATCAGTAAGAGAACTGATAAGGAATCAAATCATTAAGTGATATCGATAATGGAATCTGAATCACTAAATTCTTATCAGTTTCTACCTCTCCTGATAGGCGAACTGGAGTGGACTTTCAGCTTTAGTTTCAAGCTGTAGCTGTACAGAGTTATCCTGCACAATTGATCTGCACAGGACGTCAGATGCCTGGAGCTAATGCCATCTGGACCTGGTGCCTTCTTTGCTTTGATCCTTCTGAGTTTACACCTCACCTGGCTTAGTGTGAACGACATGTTGGAGTAGGGCATGTATTGGAGATCATGGTTGAGGGGGAGGGGCAGCACACTGGAAGTGTACTGGAAGTATGAAGAGGAGCTGGAGTGGGAATGGGGACAGATGATGAGTAAAACCTATTGAAAAGTGATTCAGCTCATTCACCCACGTTGTGTCCCTTACAGGCTGGGACTTCTGTTCTTTATATAGCCCGAGATGGCTCTGAGATTCCCCTGACTACATCGTTCAGCTGCAGCTTTTACCAAATCTACATTAATCCCTAGTCAGCAGTTTCAGGGTTTCCTTAGTATTCCCTGCTCTGGCCATGGGAAGACAACTCTAACTTCACGTTTCGTAAAACTGAGTCATCAATCACCAGAGTTGGTTCCTCAGCATGTGTATCGCTGAGAGGAGGGAAAACTATTTGAGAGCGACATGAGACATGAACAGGTTGGTGGTGTACCTGGGGCTTCTGTTTAGGACTATGCCTCCTCCTCACTATCACCCAGCCATCATGTTTTCCTGGCTGCTCGAGACAATCTGCTGGGTGAGAGTTTACGCTGCCTTCACCCACACAGACTACAACGGCTTAGCTACAATTAAAAGAGCTACACAGATTAACCTGCAGAAAAACACCACTGCACAGAGCAACAGAAACAGGCAGTCATATGATGCCACAGGGATCCAATAGTAAGTCACCAAAGTAGTCCACTAAAAAAGAACAGTGGCATTTCTGTGATTGAATTGGAATGGGTAAGAAAACTAAATTCAGTTGACTATATTCTGGAACATACTGAAATCTAGTAATAAGATTTTATAGAGTGTACCTTTAAATATTAATATAAGAGTGGGAAGTTGGTGCTCTGAATCCTCAGGGAGGAAGAGGGTTAAAGACCATCATACTCAAAGGTGAGTATAACCTAAAGCATGTTTTTATCAGTTCAGATATTTAAGGTCCCAAAAAATAAAAAAAAATTTTCAGCAAGCCAACAACGAAAATAAACTATCTGAACTTAAATGTGTAAAATGTTTCAACTTGAAGAGGATTTTGTTCGAGTTTGATTATATCACCTTACACAGGTTTAACCCTCACTGATTTCTGAGGAAAACAAAGACCGTGTGGGCTGAAAGACTGTTTGTCTTTAATATGGTAACCTTCTGTACTCAGAACACCTACATATATTATCCAATATGTATTTTTCTCTGTTAATAAGCAACTTTAAATTACTGTGAAAGAAGCTTTCCTGTGTATGTTTCACAAATTTTCAAAAGGAGCAGAGAGCACCTGGAGAAATGCTTAAACTTAAAGTGTCAGTTTAGACTAATGAAAGAAATGCTGACTGGGATGTGGCTGTTCTGCATCTCAGTGCTTTTACTTTGACATTTTACACGGAGGAATAAAACCCTATTTCTGAAACAGTTGTGGTGCTGTGTAACATGAATGCTAATATTTGCTAATATTTAAGGCCTGCATTTTAATATTGCAAAAGAAACACGTCAAAAATGTTTAAACTATTGTTTAAGCACCATTTATCAAAATAGTTGTTTTGGTAAATGGAGGAATCTCTCCTAGCGTCTTGAGGAGGCTGTTGTTGTGATTTGTATAAATAAACCTGAATTGAATTGGTCAGTTCAAACACTGACAGAGCAGATGTGATGCAGCTTAGTCGGAAACATGCTGCCAAATAAACTTTAACTAAATGAGTTTGTAGAAATATGAATTAATAATAGTAATATTTACAGCAGTACTATCAGTAAAAAAAAGTAAATTAATACATGTGTAAGTGCTGAACATAATATTTACAGTAGTAGCAGTGTGTGTTTTGCTGCATCCTGCTGTTCAGGGTTCAGTTTATCTTCTATAAAAAAGCAAACAGACTCTTTGGACCGGCTGTGCTCAGCCTGTGGTCTTCATGAGACGCCTCTCTCAGAGTTTCCCTCCAGATCTCACAAACACAGCGGGCCTTCCTGAGCCAGGATGCAGCTTTTGTTCACAGTTTTTCTGCTGGCTCTGATTCTGCTGAGCTGCAGTACTGAAGCTGCCGCAAAGGAATGTGACCTCCCACCAAAGTTGCGACAGGAGGTACTGCACAAGGTGGGAACTCATAGAAACATCTGGAAAGTCACTACTTGTTGACTGATACCTCTTTACGGTGAAATGAGGCCACAAACATACATCTGGTCATTTTTCTGTCTCTTTATGAACAGAACAGGTTGTTATTTGCTCTATAAACCACAATGTATGTTGCAATTCTGCTCAATTAAGGCTTTTTTAAAAACTGAGTTTTAAGTAATGTGAACTTTGAATGTATTTGGGAAAAAAGCGTACAGTCATGGCTCATAATTACATCATAAGAGGATTAAATATTTTTCCTTTCCTCAAAATACCTTGAAGGTTCTCATTACATTAAAAGTATTTAGAGTATTACTTGTATCTCCTATGCAGTTTAAGGGCAGGTGCTACCCCACAGTTCTATTTTACCTACATTTCAAGTAATATTAGGAAACTGTAATAAATCCAGGACACAAATGCTCGTGGGTTTACCCAGTTTCCTCCTCTCAGGTGTTTGAGTCACGATGGGTTCTGGTGGAAGCATTCTCAGATTATCCAGCAGGTCTGAGGTTGTTGAAGCATGCCAACAGCTCCCTGATGGAGATGAAGGAGGCATACAACAATGAGACCTTTCTGTTCATCGAGAGAAACATAGTGTAAGTTTGTTAAACTGAGGACAAACAGCAGTTCAGTACCTGCTTACCTTCTACAAAAGTTGTTTTTTTGTTTTTTATTTATTTTCTTCACAGGTCTGGAAAATGTCTCGTGTTTCAAGTCAACATGTCAATTCCTGATCCCGAGACTTCCAACCACAGCATGGTTCTGGACAGCCCTGGTAAGTCAAAAACACGCCCAGACTAGACCTTTTATTAAGACATTAAGGTATGAAAGCAGCCAGAGAAAAAAGATTTTTCAAAGAATATAAATAACTTTCCCCAATGTTGCTTGTGTTTGGTTGGAAGTGAGAGGTGTGTTCTGATGATTCACAGCAATAAAAAGAAAAAAAACAAACACTAACACTGCTACCATGATGTCTGACCTACTGAGATAACCCCAGAGTATAGCAATGTTCTCAGTATGGCCACAGGGTAGCTAACATACCAGTAGCCATGAGAGTTAGACCAGACTGGAGTATGTTGATACCAAGGAATCTTCTGAAAAGGAGTTTAAAAATGCCACTTCACTTTTTATTTAGGCAATTAAACTTGTCAGTTAGGTCTTTAGAAATCAGAATGTTGACATATTGGTAAAACCTCGACCACAGGAACACTTTTTAAAAAAAAATGCAATTATCTTCCCTTCTGTATATCTCAAATTTTGTACTAAAAAAAGGCAGAAATTTGAATTCTGATCTCCAAACAAAATTTTTTTTCTTTTCTTTTGGGGGGGTAGTTGCCTGTCTGTCTGTTTGTAGCATCAGTCGTGGGGGAAAACGGGAAGAGGGATAAAAGAAAAATCTTCGAACCAGGTCTCAGTTGTTAGTCATTGTTGTGGTGAGATGTTAATAATTTTGTTCCATCAGGAGTTATGGAGTTTGACGGGTTGGTGTCTCCATACGATGACCAGGGCCGAGCAGATGTCTACCAGGGCTGTGCGGACTGTCTGACTGTTGTCTACAGCGGCGTCTTTCAGGGAATTCCAGGAAGGCTGTTGCTCATCTACAGTAAGAATGAAACACCCTAACTTTACAGAGTCATCAGTGAGAAACAGATTTAAATATCAGATGAACAGAAAAGTCATGCAAACAGGAAGCAAAAGTGTTCACTGTACACTCAGCATCACATCATACCAAGTGAAACACAAACAGTGCCCATATGTCAGAAAGAACATCTGAAAGAATTTGACTTTTTTTTAAATGATCAAATCCTAAAATAACTAAAGTTTTGTGAAACTTTAAAGCTGAGAGATTCAACAGGATCATATCGACCAAGGTGACAAAGTCCTGAAATGCCTGGAAAACACAAAGCAGAACTCAACACACTGACCACAGAGCATTCTCATGAAGCTACAGTGAAAAGCCTCCAATGTTTCTGAAACAAGGAAAAAGTGAAGCCATGAAAAGAAACTAGATCACAAAACTAACTGAACTCCAAATGCAAGATCACCATGAATAACAAACCTTCCCTTTAACTCTTGTTGCTATCTTTCTGTCACGAGTCACTCCTGACACTCGACTCCACCCAGTCCACCCTGACTGCACTCTCTTCTTCACCTCTCCGTGGATGGTGGACCCCAAGCTTTGGGTTTTTTTAGTGCTTTGAATGGTTGTTCTCTGCCTTTCAGGAAAAGAAGGGAAGCATATGGACACTGATGAGCTGAAAGCAGGTGATAGCATCCACAGGAAGCTGGCGGAGTGCCTCGAGTTCAACATTGAGACAACCTTCGTATATGACGGCAAGGCAGGTGAGAGAGAAAATCTGGAAATTAGCTAGCATTTACACTTCTTGTTGAAAGGGTTAGTGGTGTTAGTGTGAATAATGCCATTTTCTGCTGTTTCTTTGAAACTGCCTTGCATGGGGTTTGAGATACATTTTCTCATTTGGTGGGTGTGATCCAGTCAGCAGGTTCACGCACATAAACACCACTGTGTTGGTGCATACAGTGCCTTGAAATTAATATTAAAGGAATATGCTGTTTGTAAATGTAATCAGTTGCACATTTGCAAACTTCATTTCAGTTGGTTAAACATTACAACGTTACCTTCAAAAGCAACCTAATTAGTTGGATGACCTATTGTAGTGTCTAAGAATAAGTCAGAGTAAATAATCAGAGATTTCAATCAAAGCCCCCGTTTTAGGGTGGTGCCTTTAGTTATCAAACCCAAGGCAAACACTCTATCATTAAAGAAGTTAAAGAACCATTTGTGGCAACGCAGATATGATGAGAAACATGCACGACATTATTTCAGTCTCTTCATCACTTAGAGGAAGTCCTCCAAATTATCAAGCACTTAAAGTAGCATTATTCATTACAGACACTGGAAAAAACACCCTGTACACAAAATAAACTGGTAATAGAGTTGTTTTATATTAAGGTTTGAATTCATACAAAGCCTCCTTTTATTATGCAGACTCAGCACAGAGCATTATGTACCCCAATTTCATGAGTGGAGAATAGATTTGTAGTCTATTACATCGATCGATGTTGTGGCAGCCATGTTGTCAGGTCTGTCGGAAAAGCAGGACCCAAACGCAGGACTTCGTTTATTTAGCGTGAAAACAGGGCGACAAAAAACAGTTCCAGCAAACGTGATTTCCAGGGCAGTGACTTCCAGCTCCCAGTGCAGTGAAGTCCAAAATCTTCTTTCCCAAATCTCACACGGTGATATTTACAAAGGCACATTTAGACTCTCTCCACTCACGCTCCCACAGTTTCCTGAACACAAGACAAAACACAGCTTACTTTGTTTTTGTCTTATAGCTAAGCTGCAGAGCTTTCCACCCGGGCTTTCAGACAGTCCTCGTAAAGACTCGGGTACTGACGCTTGAGATGGTGAAATAAGTTAGAGCTGTTTCTGGTTGCCCCTTTCGATATTGCAGGCTTTTTGCACTCCTTGCGTATTATCGTGGTCTGTTCTGCATCTGCTCCTTTGTATCCAAAATGATCCCACAGCACTGAAGTAGCTGCTCTTTGGGGAATTAAAGCTTCAGCAGTTACGCTTCTAGCCATGTTTGCCTTCACCTCCACAACTTGCATTACTTTGTGCTGCATGGCCCATGTGAGCGTAATGCGCTGCTTAATGGGGTGACGTGTTTACACTATGAAATTAGTATATCGTGATTTTTTTTTTTTTTCCCAGGCCAAAAAAAATTTCTGATATTATCGTGAATGCTATGATATGGCATACCCCTAATTAGTACTATTAATATAGTTGTTTTTAGGCGTGCTCTGATGAAATTTGCACACCCATAAAGGGTCTAAGCTCGCCTATGGTTGAAGCTAAAGCATTTCCTCTGATTCTTTTATGTGCAGAATATTTTCAGTGTGATAGATTTTCTATGTGCAGCTTGTTCCTGAAAGCAGTGAATGAAGCCCAGCTGTAAAGCTCTAGCAGCTCAGACTGAATGTGCATGTTTTCGTGGGCTGATGCAGAAAATGTCTAAATGTTGTTCTGCGTGATTCTGATCTGCTGCTGAGTCTCTCATGAATCACCATTAATCATTCATCTCTGTCCTATATGAACTTTAATGTCTTTTTTTTACATTTACTTCATAGATCACCATTTTATCTTCAAAATCTGATAGCGTCTCTGAGTGGAGGAAGTGGCACTCGTGGGGATCGTTTTGTTTTGAAGAAGAGTCACATGACGCATGTAATGCCCTTTTTTTTATCCGAGCGTGTTTAAGAACCTGAAGGAGAGAGTCTGGTTTAGCAGAGAAAGTTGACTGTCAGTGTTGAGACTAACAATAAAGCCATGACCCAGAAACACAGAACCAGAGCAGAAGCCTCTTACTGTGAAAATCATAAAAGTAAAAATCAAAGACTCAGTCGTGTCACAAGGAATCAGTTTCATTCTTAGGCTAAGTTTCTTTATTATTCTAACAAATACCAATCAAACGCTTGAAATAAAAGTGAAACCACAACAACAACTTCAAGAAACATCATCCTGTCACATGATGCAGTGTGGAAAATTATTACTGTTGTTGTTGTCTCATCTGTGGGGACGGCTGTTGGTCCAGGCCTGCGTGGATGAAGGTGGAGTAAAGCTGTGTGCCAGGTCAAACTGCTGACTCGAGTCTCGTCTCTGTTTCTGCAGATTTTTGTCTCGGAAAGAAGGAAGAAGAGAGAGAAGCCTGAAGACGACGGGACAAGTTTTAGTTCAGATTCTGTTCATTGAAATAAAGCATGAATTAAATCTGATGAGTTTATTTCACTCTGAAGAGTAAAGACTGAACCATAACCACAGATTTTCAGCAGCTTTGTGTTTCATTTCAGAGGTTATACTCTTGAAGTAGTTTCTCTCTCTATGTGTGTGTGTGTGTGTGTGTGTGTGTGTGTGTGTTGGGATATTTAATCCAAACTTGGATTTTCTCTCTTAAAAATATTTAAGCCTGATCTTTTTAGGGCAAAGTCAGAATCAGGATTCGGATTTATCAGGTTAAAATTACAAGAAAGGGAAGAAGGAAAAAAGAAAAGGGAGACAAGGAGATAGGAAACGGATGAATAAAAGGTGTATAAAGAAAGTAGAGACCATGTAAAAAGAGAAGGAAGGACAGAGAAATCATCTGCTGTAAGAATAAAAACCATGAATGTGAAGAAAGACAAGGAAAACCCTCACCTCAGTTTAGTTTTATTTATGTCTCACCAAATTAGTCCAAGTGCTTCATACTGTAAAGAAAAGATGGTAGAGTGATACTGAGAAAGGCTCTGAAGAAGAAAACGAGGGTTTGAGGAGGAGGAGGAGGAGTGAGAGAGAGAGAGATGAAACCCTAAAGATGAAGAAAAGTCCCAACATGTTTTATTCTGTGTTTTTAGTTATTTGTATTTGAAATAATTAATTATATTAATATTATTTATGATTATGTTAAATCATGTCTGAGATTTTATTCTTCATCTATAATCAAAGCGCTGCTGTAGCGCTGCTGTGTCGCCAGGTGGTGCCCTCGGGCTCCTTTTACCTCAGTGTAGGCTGCGGTGCGCGTCCGCGTGGGAGAGCGGGTGCACAGAACGAGCGAGAAAGAGTATCTGCCTCCAACCGCGTGCGCGCGCAAGGGAGGATGCAGTCTCGCTTCAGACAACAGACGCGGAGCTGAAAGAGAAGAAGAAGAACCGGGAGGACCGAGCCGACACCGGAACCACCGGGACCAGCAGCCGCCGGGTCGAACCTCCTCCCTGTCGGTGTGATTGTGCTGCGAGCCCCGGAGAGGAGGCGGAGGATGAAGAAGAGCAACCAGAGCAGGCGGGTCAGTGAGAGAGCGCGATCAGTGATCGATGACTCTGATCACCTGATCAGTGTTGTTTTCTGTCCGTTTGTTTGCGTCACGTGACGCTCCTCTTCATCACTTCATGTCCATCCAGCTGCAGTTTGTCGAACCTTTGTTTAAACACGTCTCTGACACAAACTGAGCTGAGCGGTCAAGTGGAGTCAGGTGAGGGTGGTGCAGTGATGCCTCCATCCTTCATTCAGGAAGTTTCTCTTTTTTTCTTCACAAAGAAAATCTGTTCGTTTCAGGACCATCGATGACGTCACGATGTCGCCAAAGCTTTTTCCTGTTTTGTAGTGATTTGATTTTTGTTGTTCGTTTTGTTTCGTTAGGATGAATACAACTGTCCATCGTTTTATGTTTTACATCTTTACGTTGTTTTTATCACATATTTCCTAACTGTGTGCATTTTGTGGTCTTCGGTTATTTGACAGTATCTGTCGTGTATAGTTTTATATGATTTATCTTTGCTTCCCGCACGTGTTTGTGATTGGTTTAAATGTTTGTTAGACCCTGATGAAGACTGGAGTCTGCATGTGTAGATCAAGTTCATTCTGCTTGTAATATCTTTTTAGAAAGCTTCCATTTTTTCCTTTTTTCAGATTTCTTTTTCACGTCACCTTGACGTCGTTTACGCCCTCTTTCAGTCTCTACGAGGTGCTTTCCGTCAGATTTTGTTTTTGTTCCTCACTGAGGTCATTTCCTGTTTCTCTGACATTATTTTGTGTCTTCAGATAATTTTTTTCTCCATTACTTGGAGACTGTTTATATCTCTCCTGGGTAGTTTAATGCCTTTTTTCGTCTCTGTGAGGCCGTCTGTCTGTTGGTGTCTTTGAGCTCCTTCCTCTCTGTTGTCTTTATTCTTTGTGGTTAAATGTTTTTTATTCTGTCCTACTTTCATTTGCTGATTGCCTTGCCTCTGTGCTCTGTTCCCATCTTCCCTGGATTCTTTGGTTCCTCTTGCATTGCGTCTTTGTCGGTCTCCGCTGGTCTCTGCGTTCCTCTGAATCCTCCTGTTATCATTGTATCGTAGGGTGTTCAGGACTCCGGTCCGCTGCCCACCCAGCAGCCGGAGAAGGTGGGCTGGATCAGGAAGTTCTGCGGTCGAGGGATTTTCAGGGAGCTGTGGAGGAGTCGGTACATGGTGCTGAGAGGAGACCATCTTTACATCTCAGACAAGGAGGTGAGAACGGCGATCAGAGAGACTGGACAGACTCCTGATGGGCTACTGGTGCCAGTCTGCTGGGCAGGGCGGGGAGGATTGTGGGTAGGCTCTGTCGGACGACAGGTTTAGAGGTGCAGCTAACCCTTAGCTCACATCTCTGAGCTAGTTTGATATTTTAAAGTTTCTATTTGCTGTGTTCTTGGGATACAGTTAAACAGAGATTTTAGATGCATCATTTATCATGATGTTTGATGTTTGCAAGGAGAACCAGGTGGAAGCTGTGAGATGGTCCTAAAGCAGAGTGTTGGCAGGTTTCAACAACAATGTTTCTTATTGAAAAGTCACAGTACAGTAAAAAGACAAAGAAATGTCACGTGAAACAGAGAAAATGTGGATCAATCCACTGCTAAAAATAGTCCAATGGAAAATGTAAATATTTGTGCTTTAACATGTTTGAGGCTGGGCGCTGGATTTTCATCAGGTGAGAGGATCTCGGTAGTCCTGCTCTGTGTTTATTTTCAGCTCTGATGAGTCATTTCTAATCGACGCCAAGTCACACAGAGTGATCATGTGACCTCTGATGTCACGTTCTGGCTTTAGAAATAGAAGAAGAAACAGCCATGGTGTTTGTGAACAAACAAGACCACATCCCACAGAGTGGTTTCACGGCAGCGAGTGGTGATGTCTGATTTTAGGCTTTTAATCCTGCTGGTCACACACAGCTGGCCGGGGTCATTTCCAGCTGTGAGGGGTTTCAGAGGCTTCCTTAGGGTATCATCATCTCTGATGTTTCTCCAGAAATCCCTCAAAAGCAGGTTAGGATTCAAGCAGTAGAAGTGAGCCGCTTTCTCTGAGCATAGCTAGGCTCTCCTGTGGAGATCAGGTGACGAGCTCAGTCATTTAAGATTGACTCACTGTACCACCGCTGCTCCTCCACATAGAAGCCAGTGGAGGACACCTCCCAGGTGAGGCATTATGGGGCAGTGGAGATATTACTGTACGGCTCTCAGCTGTCCTGGGAATGCCTCAAGGAGACTGAGAGAGGGAGGTCTGGAAGTCTCTGTTTAAAGTGCTGCCCCCAACAACCAAATAACAGGTAAAAGATGGACATCCCTCATTGTGTCTGTGATAAGTGTCTGTATATTCCCTGAACGCAGCATGGAGGCAGGTGTAAATGTGGCTGCAGCAGGTGTGTTTGGACTGGGAAGTGCTGAGTGTTCACACTGGCCTTATGTAAGCGTCTGTTACACAAGAGCACAGTGAGGATCATGGACGCTGAGTCAGACTTTGTTCTCGCCAAAACCCAGACTTTAACTCTCAGGACGAGGAGGAGGAGGATGTCTGTCAGCTCGTGGACACATTAGGACACAGGAAACACCTCCCAGCTCGCTTTGAGCTTCTCTGTCTCACAGATGTGTTGTCCCGTATGGACACAGAAAGAGGCACTTCATCACTGTGGCACATGTAGTAGAACAGCATCACACACATACCTGCTAACCAGTAACCTCCATTCAAAATCCATGAATGTCACTCAGTAAAACCGGAGCTCCGCCTTCTTATGTACAGTAACCTCACAGCAGCCATATTATTGGTCATATAATGTCATTAAAATGCTCCAAAAGGCTCCAACAGCACAAACCTGGTCCAGAGGTCCAGTTCAGGGACTCCAATTAGCTGAGGAGAAGGATAGCAGACAGCTAGCAGCTACAGCCGCCTGTGTCACCATTCACCTGTCAGTCAAAGAGGCCACGCCCCCAATAATGCAAACTTTAATGCAGGTGAGCCACAGAAACATGTGTTAGAGGAACTGTGAAGAATGCAAACAGGTGAGTTATAAACAGGTGTTTATATACATACAGGTGTTATGAAGAGGAAAATTCTCTACAGAGACCAAAACTGTAACCAACAGTTGGTTATAATTGGTTGGTCATAAATGAGGAGACTTCAAAGGTGTGCTCACGTTTCTTTAAAGTACCAAATAAATCAGTTGATTTATGGATATTTGATGTTTTTCTCCCTTAAAATAAATCAGACATCAGGCTGTCGCCTTTATTGCCATCAAAGTCCTCTCAGAAAACATTTTTTATAGAATTTATATTTTTATTTGTATTATTAAGTGAATCCGTCTGTCATGTGCTGTGTGCAGGCGAAATGGAGGACCCAATGTGCAGACTCCGGACACGGAAAAGTTAACTAAAAAAAACAGCTTTATTGCTGTAATGCAGGAAAAACAGTAAACAAAAACTGAAAATACAAAGTAAATCAAAGCAACAGGCAGGCAGACAAAACACACAGTAAACCATGAGGGAGATCGCAACGCCGAGCAGGGGAAAACACAGACCATAAATACAGGAGGAGAACACAGCTGACACCAATTAACCAGTAGAGAACCGGGGCGAGCAAAACAGAATACATGGACAAAGACAAGGACCTTCAAAGTAAAACAGGAAGCACAACAAATCACAAGACATCAGACAGGCACTAGACAGGGGCATGTAACACGGAAGAGGCAAAAAGGCAAAATCAAAGAACCAAAACTGGATCAACGACCCAGGCACCCTAACACCGTCAAACAAACCACTTTTTAAAGAACGCAGCGACTCCAATATTACAATTAACATTTCATTTCACCCTAACCAAAAGGAAGTTAGAAACAACATAAATTTTACTTTAACACAAGTGTGGAAGGACCATGTCTATTGATCAAATCTCAAAATCTTTTTTTAATGTAAGTTTTTCGTACATATATTATGATTATTATGATTTCATACGCAATATTAAATGAACGAAAGCTTATTTAAAAAAGCTGTTGGACATGTCCAGCCTCGGCTGCTTTAAACCCACTTTGAATTCTGTTTTAATTCCAGCAGCAGAAACGGGATTTATTCTGCTGTGAGCAGCAGAGTAATGACTCATGTTAACCCAGAGTGTGTGTGTGTGTGTGTGTGTGTGTATTTAATTATGACTTGTTCCATCATTACTCGTCGTATTTCATCTTGTTTCTGTTCTTCAGCAGTACATTGACCCAGAACTTTTTAATGTAGATGCCTGAGGGAGGGTTCGCTGTGTGTGTGTGTGTGTGTGTGTTTAAGTCTTTGTTTTTGCTCTGTGAGAACCAGTTGTAGTGTTTAACCGTCGTTGTTGGGAGCATTTTGGTTTGTGAGGACATTTCTGTTTTTAGGCACATATTATTGTGTCATCACTGATTCTTCTGGAGGGTTCAGAAACAGTGTTTCCAACTTAAATGTATTTTATGTGTGATAATCTTTGCTTTTAGTCTGAAATGTGTTAGTGAGGCCGCTGAAGCACAGGCGTTTTATTGAATATTATCTCTATAATACTGACAAATGATCGGCTCCACCAGCTGTGACATGTGATCGCTGGTCAGTAATGTTTAATGATGTTTCAGGGCTGCAGATTGTATTTGATCTGAATTTAAAGTCATGTTTGCTATTCAGAGGTTCAGTTGAAATGGGCCATGCAAATCTGCACGACTTATAATTAGGGAAACGGTGCTGGTTGGGGAGTTGGGGGCTAGTTAGCTATTAAGAGATTAACATTGCTAAATGTGATAAGAATTGATAAGAATTTAGCGATTCCAATTCCATTATCGATATCACTTATTGATTCATTTCCTTAGTGATTTACTTTGGGTTCTCATTGGTTCATGGCCATCACTCAGCAGCATATCAAAGATATTACAGTCAAGCAAATTAATTGTATGCTTGTGGTCAAGTGTTTGTGCATGTTGGAGGTGTTTCCTTTGATTTGATTTCTCTGATGTGATCAGTATTGGGGTTGTTACTCAAAAAAAAGTAATCTATTACACATATTACACAGAACACTTTTCTTAAAAGTAATGCAGTATGTTACTGAATTACTCCCAGGAGAAAGTAAGTCATTACATTACTTTCACATTTTTCTGTAAAATGACCTGAAACGTATTCTTTCATAATCACCACTTAACAATATAAACCTGAGGCTACAGCCCCACACACCAACACGAATTCCTGTCCAAAGCTGACGGTGCAACCCACTGTTAATTTACTTGTTTAATGTCTGCTGTACAGTTACATTCAGTTCTATGCACTATGTGCTTCAATTGCTTTTAAGTATTATGATGTAATTGATTTATGACTGTTTCATGACAGTCAACCTAGGAGCCAACTCTGGTGGGAGGGGCTATGAGCTCATATGGCCTCTAGCTTTGGCAGAGCAAGCTTGTGTGAGCCTGCTGTGACAATTTTACATGTGGCAGCCTAACAGTCACTATTATCCATCCTCCTGCTAGTGAGGAAACATTCCTTTCGAGTCTTCAAGACGGATCATATCCTGCCATCCTGTTGTCATCCTGGTGCCACTGAGAAGAGCAAGCAGCAGCTGCCAAAATTTCTGCTGGACCATTGAGTATTTGGATCAAAATTCTCAGACACATTTCATATAGAGCTCTATATACATACACATTTTATTAAAGCTTGCTGGCCAGCTTCCACAATTTTATTTCAAGGACCATTTAGAGACATTCTCTGGCTATTTGTTTTGGACAATATAGTTTTGTTTTCATGGACTGAGAGAGGGGTTATTGTTAGTGAGTTAACATGTCTTGATGCATGCTTAATCATCCAGGTAAGTAAATCCCAAAAGGTTGATTCATCTGGACGTAGTGTTTTCAATGCGAGAAATGTTTTGTCACTCATCCAGGTGACTTCTTCAGTCTCAGCTGACTGCAGGTTTCCAACCTTATAAACAGCAGATTTGCATAATGACTGAAACCAGCCCACTGAATGAACAATGGGCTGTGAGGTCAGTTCTTTGATCATTAATATGCAAATTGTCATGACCATTGATCAACAATCACTGATCAAAGACCACTGATCAGTGACCATGAGTGCCATTCACAGAGAATTGGGGAATGGCTGCAATCACAGCATTATAAGATGGTGACAAATGTACCCTTAGGAGCGGGGAGTCAAGGAGGCTGTTTACGTGAAAAGGGAAAGACCATCTCTGAATGGAGGAGGGGACCTAAGGGTACATCTGTCACCATCTTACAATGCTGTGATTGCAGCCATTCCCCAACTCTCTGTGAATAGTACTCGTGGTCTTTGATCAGTGATCAAATAAAAGTAATGTGACATTAATTTTATTTTTGTTGCACGAAAGAATGAGAGCATGATGGTAAAGTGGAGACTGCTCCAGAACAGAAACAACTGCATTACACTTTTAACACAACTTGGGTTTTTTACAAACACCTGCACAGACAGCATGCTAACGCCAAGCTAGCCAAGAACCCAGAGTGATGTTAAAGCTGAGTGTATGCAGACCTCAGTCCAGCAGCCAGAGCCTGAACATCAACAGGTAACAAACAGGTGAGCAGTCAGGCTGCAACCTCCGTTTCTACCTCCTTATGTTTCTACAGTAGAATCACCGTGACGACCACTTTGAAGTCTCTCTGTGCTGGATTTGTGTTCATACCTAAACACTAAGAGAAAGATCATCTGTGTCCTCATTAGCATAGGGTTTGTGTTGGTGTGTGGGGCTGTAGCCTCAGGTTTATATTGTTAAGTGGTGATTACGAGACAGTGTGTTCCAGATAACTTTACATAGTAACATGAAAGTAATGTAACGAGTAGTATAACAAATGTCTTTATCCTGGGTGTAATTAAGTAACGTGCTGCATTACTTTTAAAAAAGTGTTCTGTGTAATATGAATAAAAATATTTTAATTTACTCTTTTTGAGTTATGACCCCAACACTGATCACAACAAAGAGGGGAAATACCTCCAGCATACACAAACATTTGACCACAGTATGTAATTATTTTGCATGAATGTAATGTCTTTTATATGCTGCTTAGAGATAATGGTGACATGAGCCAATGAGAATCAATAAGGGAATCAATAAGGAATTGAATCGATAAGTGATATTGATAATGGGAATCTTATCAATTCCCATCCCTACTTATAGTACCATTTCACCCCATTAGAGCTCTTCGCTCTGAGACTGCGGGCTTTCTTGTGGTTCCTAGAGTATTTAAAAGTAGAGTGGGAGGCAGAGCCTAAGATTATGCTTAAAACTTTCCTATTTGATAAAGCATATATACTCAACAAAAATATAAACGCAACACCTTTGTTTCTGCTCCGATTTTCCATGAGATGGACTTAAAGATCTAAAATTCATTCCAGATACACAATATTACCATTTCTCTCAAACATTGTTCACAAATCAGTCTAAATGTGTGATAGTGAGCACTTCTGCTTTGCTAAGATAATCCATCCCACCTCACAGGTGTGCCACATCAAGATGCTGATCTGACATCATGAGTAGTGCACAGGTGTACCTTATACTGCCCACAATAAAAGGCCACCCTGGAATGTGCAGTTTTTTGCTTTATTGGGGGTCTGGGGACTCAGAACCGGTCAGTATGTGGTGTGACCACCATTTGCCTCATGCAGTGCAACACATCTTCTTCACATAGAGTTTATCAGTGTGTTGTGGCGTGGCTTGCGGTGCCGTGCGGTGGAGATGGCTTCACCTGCACGGCATCAGCAATCACGCCTCGCCAG